>JAULJZ010085430.1:0-12494 GCA_032270985.1 Heliamphora pulchella
AGCAAGTGGTGTAACTTATTATGTTCAATATGCTAGCAAATTGGTCATGAATATTTTAGATAATTTATCATAGTTGCGTTCTTATTGAGTTAATAGCACTATGACAATTGTTCTTTTGTTTTTTACTCGAATTTTGGGATAAATTGGTACTGGATATATTTGTTTTCTTCATTAATTTGAAACGTGTTTTTTTCCCATTTTCTATCATTGTGTTTATAGGTGGATATTCTCTATTATTTGTGATGAATGGGGTTACAAGACTTGGTAGTTTTCATACTATTTACATTAGCTTAGACCCGAGTTAAAACTAACAAACAATGGTGATTTAAAGATCAATGTGGTTCACTTTTAAGGTATCTATCATTTCTTGTCCCTTAATAGGTATTAATTATTTTTTGTCAATTATAATTTCTTATCCATTAAAAGCATTACTATTATAACTTTTTCATTAAAACTCTTATGTTAATTTTTTCTTGCAGTTTAATAAGAAGAATACCCATACGAAAGTGGAACTCGATGAAGTCCAGTTGAGTGAATTAAGATGGTTGAGTGAATTGTTAAGTTTTTGCCTTTGTAATTTTATAATTCTCTTTGAGAACAATTTACGTTATTATTTGGATACTAGAATTATATATGTAATAGATTTTCAACACATGTTTGTGTTAAGATCATTTGAATTATTTTTTTTATGTTGGGGTTGAAATTAATTGAATATATGTAATACATGAATTTGATTATATATTTATGAATGAGTGAATGTAGTACTGATATAGAGAGATTAGTGAAAAATAAATTAAAATTTCAAATAAAAACTCCTTCGCCTACGCAAACAATAGTTGGCAAAAGAATTTGAAATGCTCAAAAATTACTGTTTGCCGACTCATCTTCTGCGTTGCAAAAGAGTACATTTTTGCCAACGTCACATTAGCTGCCAAAAATGTCACAATATTTTTATTTTTAATCACTTTTGCCGACGCATTAAATAATTACCGACAAGTATTTAATATTTTTGCCAACGCAACAATTTGTTGCTAAACCCTAATATTTTCCGACGCATTTGTTTTGCGTTGGTAAGCACTTTTCTCGACACACTTTCGCCGACGCCTTGCCGACGCAAGGGTTTGCGTCAAAAATATGTTTTACCAACTCTGTTAGGCTTTTGCCGACATTTTTTGTTGCATCAGGAAAATTACTTTCTGTTGTAGTGTCTATTGTTCGTTACAAAGAAATCTTACAACAACGATGTTAAACCCACAACTAATAGTAGTAAGTCTATCTTTGCCGAATTCGCATATACTAACTTTATGTTTGACTGCCACTGGAACGCACTATCGGATTTCAGATGCTGACGGTATCTATCACCAGATTTCGAACACTTGATAATCCTTTTAAGCGACTCTACGAACATGAACAGATCGTCAAATGTTTGATTTGACTTAATGATTGACTTAACTGCGCGAAAGCTAACTGTTCATCAAGTTTAGTTGACTGGCTTGGAATGCTTCTTGATCAACTATCTTGGCTCATTGGCAGCAAGGAATTATAATTATATTAGAGGAGACAACCACATGGAAACCCTAACTGCCCTTTTATATCAACCTGCCAAAACCCTAGTTTATTGACAGCAATTAAAAGTTGTTCTCGCCGTGGACCGCTCGAGTAATTTTTTCACATTTCACGTGGTGAAGACTTGTTAACAGTATTTTGTTGTAGAGTTTGAGATACCGAGAAGCGCAATGGACCGCTCGATGGACCGCTCGAGCGGTCTGTCGAGCGGTCTAACAATGCATGCTACTTTTTAATATTTTTTGCTATTTTTTCACGGCCCTGCAATATTAAACTAAAAATTCGAACAAGAAAAGTGTTTAAATATCAACGAATAAAATAAATAATTTAAATAGTCATTTGTTACAAATTTGCTAAACTAAAAACGAATAAGACTGAAGTCAAAATCCGTAACAATTATACTTTATGTAATTTTATGATTAAAATATGTATAAAATAAAAAATGTAAACTTGTTATTAAATAAGTTATTAAACATATTACTAAACAGGTTGTAAACAGGTTAATCCTTTTATATGTAGGTAGTACTAGTGTTAGAATAAATGACACTTTTAGTTAAATGAGTAGTTTTGGTATTGAGAGGTTTCTGACACGAAACCGATATAATACGACACGATACCTACCCCTATTTTGAACTTAATTTTGTCTCTTTTTGCTAAAAATGCAAAAAATAACAAAAATAACTTTTAAATGAGTTGTCAATCTGGCTCGAAACTCAAAAAAATAATTGAATTAATTATATTACCATTTAGTGTTGTTTAGGTCAATATTATTCGACCTATAATATTTTTCATTACATCATCAAAAGAAAGTAAGTATATATCATGTAGTACTGAATAATTATTCACCGTACATCGTTATATGCATGGGACTGTTGTACTGTTTGAGTAATTATTCACTGTGTATGTACGTACATACACAAGACTGTTTTGTGTTTGTGATATATTATTACTTTTATATATATATATATATAGATCGCGATCGAGAGAATTGCTCACCTAGGATATTGCAAGTTTGGAATCATGAGAGGGAAAAGTTACAATATATACTCTATGTTTGCGGTGTTTCATACACCAATTTATAAATTTTGTGATTTAAGTAATGAATATTTGTGATTTATAATATGAATTATGTGAAGTGTCAAATAAAAAGTTGTCAAACCAATGTGGGCGCACAGATAATATTATAAATGTTATAAAAAAAAGGGTTGTACTAAATTTATAAAAGTTTGACAAAAAACATAAAACACAAAAACAAAATGGAAAAGTGAGATATGAAGGAAAGAAAAACATATTCTGTAAAAGTTGGGAAAATAAAAACAAAACTTACAGAACTTCATATTAGAAATAATAGAAGAGTCAGACTAAGGCAAGTCTAGCACATTTTGTTCTTAAAACATATTCGCCTCTCACTGTGGTATTTATGGAGCATCTGCCTCCCACAATTACTTAGTCACTCGCACGCAAAAAAAAACATTACAATCTACGTGTTCGACGAACCAAATAGTGCTCCGACTAACTCTCTTCGAGACTGCAAAATACAGAATACAAAGAACAAAAGAGAAAAGGAGAAAAAGTGAAAAAGTGAGTAAATGAGAAAGGACCCGAGAAGATTTATTTATAGTTGATAAAAAACTTGTTCGGATAGGTCTGAACCGGTGTGAATCAATTCGGTTCACAGGTTGCATATAGATGCACTTGTTCGAAAAGAACTGGTTCGGTTCAAAATTTTAACAGTTACAACAGACTAATAAAATTTTGTTTAAAATAAAAATCAATTAAATAAATTTAAATTTTATTTAATAAATATTTTTTATTAAATAATTTCTTGTCAAAAAGAAAATATCATACCTGAAGACCCACCCGCACCCAAGCCCAGGCCCAGCCTAACCCGACAAGCCGATCGGCTGCTGGGTGCGTGGTTGGGTTCGATCCTAGCTCCAGCTCATACTCGGGTAAGTATTTTTCCGTCTACAAAACTGAATACTCCCAAGGAACCTTCCAAAGCTTTTACGTTATATATACCTATCAAATTATTCTTGAACTTCCAACGTAAGAGAATATATATAACCTTTATTTTACCATATTCAATTATATGATTTTAAAAGTTATTTTTTAATTCAATACTAAATGGTTTGATCAATAAAATACTAAATGGTTTGATTTACTCATGACAATAAGTACAACACCATATCGACCCATCTTAATTAGTGTATGGGTTTTACTTTAAAATTGATTCAAAGTTGGCCAAAAAATAAATTTTTTACCAAAAAATAAAATATTCAAAACTATTTTTTACTGACAATGATTTCTGTGGCTTTTGATTATGAGTTTTTATGTTAAATTTATGAACTTATATATATGGTTGTTGAATATGAATTTATGCCATTCTTTATTTATGAGTTAGTCATATTTGAATTATGAATCTCGCTAAGAATGTTACGAGTGCACACCACGTACTCCAAATATTGGGTGTGTCGTAGTTTTTTTGCATGTATATGCCAAACAGTCCCTAGTGTAAAAAAACGCGGAAGCACTCAAATAATTGAACGACCCACATTCCTAATTGGCACTAATTGATTAGGCCTGAAAAATTATTAGAACCAATCATTGCACTGAAGAACAAACACTTTAGTTTAAGTTCGATTTGTACGATATAAAATTTAATTAGATGTCACTTAATTAGTAAAGTCATTGATCATTTGATGTGTACTTTCCATCAGCCATCCATGAAAGTCATTAATTAGGTGTCCCAACCTGCCTCACGTGCACTGCACACAGATACATATTCCCGTCGACTCTTTCATTTTAGTTCTTCTAAATTAATTATATAAAGTAATTTTAGCAATTCAAAGACATGTATATACAATTGCTCACAATATTTATACAGTCCTCGTGTATAGGTATCATTAAGATTTTTTTTTTGTGATTAATTATGTGATTTTGACATTTTTTTGATCCTAAACACTATTTTTAATTTACGGAAAAATTAATATGTGAGAACTAAAATACTCAATTTACAATTATAAAGTGAAGTGAAGGTGGAATATCACTCAACTAGTTTTCAATAACATGAACCACGAGCTATGCGAGGTAAGGGAGTCTTCGTCATTAGTGTTAAATTCTTAGGAGGCCTAAAAGTTTTGTTAGAGTTTCAGTCTATGGAAGATAAGAAGTTATATTGTGAAGGTGCAAACTATGGTCGAAAAACTAGTTCGAACTAATTTATTATTGGAGTTATAGGGAGTAAAATAGATTCAGAAGAGTTTGGTTTGATATCGAGATCTCCCCCTAAATGTATGGAATGAAACCACTTTCTCCAAGATAGGAAATGTGTTTGGTGAGGTTCTATCAGTGGATGCTCGAGTAGTTTTGAAGAAAGAGTTGGAGAAGGTAGAGTATTGATCTCAACAGACCAAGCAAAATGCACTGAGGGACATACGTTGCCTCAGGGTGGGTAGGTTCTTCTATATCATATCCGAATTGTTGAGATTGGGCCCTTAGCATGGAGCATGGCTAATGATGCTTGGTTATCTAAAGCTAAAGTGAACAAGGTTTTCTGTTAAAAATGAATCCAAGAATCCTAAAGTCTATATCCAGGAAGATTCTTCAGAGGTCTCATGCATGGAGAAGAGCCAGGGCCAGAGGATGGAGGTTAGGGATGATGACCTGGATGTTAGCTCAAAGGTCGATGAAATAAGGTCCGAAAGGTAGATGGAAGGGCGACGAACTTGGGTGGAAAAGGATGGAATAGTGAGCCATAGCGACAAAGAGGAAATACCAATACCCAAGGTGACAGACAAGAAGCCAGTCTGGAGAAGAAAAACTATTGACAAATCTGAGAACCAATGGAGAAGCATCAAAGAGGAAATAAGAAGGATCTGTTGGGATTTCAAATCAGTCTAATAATCAGGAGCGGCCTAAGGAAGGTTATAGCAACTTGGACTTAATGACCCACAAGGAAGCAAACTTAGGTTCGAATATCAAACCCATAGACTTTAAGTTTTACTAGCCTAACACAATGGATGGACCGCCCAGAACAAGGGGACAGAGAGGCAAGGGTGGAGGAAGAGGAGATAAGTGAGTTTGCTGATATGTCTAGCCTGGAAAAAAAAAAAAGACCAAAAAAAAGTAGGAAAAATAAGCTGATGGTTCAACTGGGATACCCAATAGCATGTAAAGAGGATAAAGGTTGGAAAGAGGATAAAGTTGGCCACAAATTCCTTAAAAGTCACCATCAACTGTTAACATACAATAAAAAAAAAAAAAAGATTGTAAAGAATTTAAATTAGTATTAAATGTTTTAAAAAGGGCAGTGTTGAGGTCCTCCAATATTATTAGCCATATCAACAACTATACCAATATTAAATATGAATTTTTATTCTTTTTAAATCAAGAAATTTAATTATTTTTTACTTTTTTAAAAATAGATAAATATTTCAAATTCAAAAAAATAATAAAATCTATGTACTTTTATTTTCAAAACTTATTTCTCAATTTTAAACTAAGAAATTTATCAGTTTCAGTATATTGAAAATTTTAATAATTTTTATTGCTTAAATTATAATTTTTAAAATCTTACTTTATTTGTACGTTTTAAAATTTTAAAAAATAGCAAACTCTTTTTCAAAATTTCTATAAATTTTTAAAATTTTGAACTCTATTATTACTATTAAACAATAAAATATTATAAAATAAAAAATTGTGCAAACCAATTTTTTTTAGTTCGCAATAGATTTCTCAGTCATGCGCAACAAAGGAATTTATCTATCTACAACAGAGCAATTTCTCAATTTATTTTTGTATAATTTTATATTTAGTATAGATCTTATTTGATAGAGTTCGATGAGAAAAATTAAAAAAATATTAATTTTATTAAAAACGTATCTATATATTAAAATTTATAAGAATGTATCTAACTTGCAACGAACTATACTTAAATAAAGGTAAATATGTTATAATCAGAACTTACATTTAAAAATAGGACCTCATTTTTTAAAAATTTAGCAAGTTCAGATCAACCCTACTATAAATCTTCTAAACACGGCTAATAATTAATTAACTCAAAAAAATAGGTCATCAGTTCTTTATACAAATGTTATCTAATATATGTGTAAATATATTTGATTAGTTTAATTTTTACATGAATGATTTAATAAGAAAAATAAAGAATAAATAATTTGAATCATAAAAATATGTTTGAGACAGCCGTCAGAAAAGGCACCCATTTAGCAAAAACCCTTTTTTTAAATAGATAAAATTACGAATCATAGTAAGTGTTATTAAAATTATAGGTGATCCAATTTGGAGGGGGACCCAATGCCATGAAAGTAATGTACCATGCCACCCCATAGTGATTAGGACGGCTTACCCTCCCATAGATAATCATGCAAGCAAATTTGTCCCAATGTTGGTGGTTATTGAGCTAGAAATTAAAATGAATTTTCTTCCCATCCATTTTTTTTAAACGAATTTCTTGAGCGGATTTGTTTTAAATTATTATTTGATTTGATTTTATAGTTGACAATGTGTTAAAGTAAATGTTGTGACGTTAATTAATTAAATACATTAGATTAAAAATAATTACTTTCTTTTGAATATTTCGAAAAATTAAAAGCAAAAGTTTCTAAAAACACAAACTAAACTTATTTTTGAGATTTTTTGTAAATTAGTTTTCGAGAAAAGCTTTAATTTTAAAAAAATGAAAAAAAACACACACATAAACATACTTAATTTTGCATGGTCCAATCATACTATTATATACAACAAGAAAAATAAATTTTAGTGGCGCCACAATTCGTCACTAAACTTTACAAAGTTGTCACCGAAATAAATTTAGTAACATACAAAACATCACCACAAGGTTGTCACTAAAAGATTGTCACATAAATGCTTTTAGTGACGAAACATAAAGATTATCACAAAAAAATTTAAAATATATCACTTTCAGCGGTAAGGGAATATTGTCGTCACTAGTTGTAGGTTTTTTTTGATACTTGTATTTGCCACAAAGTATTGAACAAGTGCGATTAATATGCATAATTGTCACTAAATCAAATTTTTACATTTACAATAAAAAAATTTGTACAGCAAAAGATAGTCACAAATTAATTGAGAAGTTTTGTGATGAATTTTCGCGTCAATAAATCAAGTATCAATAATTACTTTCGTAACGACTAAAGTTGTCACTGTAACTTTAATACAAATAGTGACAATATTATGTTGTCATGATCATTGTATCACTGATTATTTTAGAATTATATGATGATTTTTATTGTCGCCAAACATAATATCTAGTCCATATACACGTGATTAAATTATATTTTTCTTAAAAGAAAAATTGATGGTAAATATAATATTGAGAGAAAAGTAAATAGATAAATGTGATCCGGTCATATTAATATCGATATTCGATCAATTTATTTTTTATATGAATTAGTTATTTAATGAATACTACAAAAAAATGATTTAAATAATAAAATATGTCCTATATCAACCCCACTGAGAGGGTACAATACCAATTCTGAACTTAGATCATGACTTTCATAGTAGAAAAATTACACACTACTGTTATACTGGGGGATCAAATTATATTTTCTTCAAAAACAAACTGGTGGTGGCTAGGTATAATATATATATTGAACAAAAGTAAATAGATAAATGTGATCCGATTATATTAATACCAATATTTGATCAATATAAATGACTAATTTATTTTTTACATGTATAATTTACTTAATGAATACTACGTACAAACGAATATTTATTTAAATAATAAAAATCTGTCCTATATCAATGCCACTGAAAGACCATGTTTGGTTGAAGAACTAAATATACGAGATTAATAGTGTATTCGGGCTGTTAATACCAGGGTAGTTAAGACTAGGTTTAATAGTCCAAAGTTAAAATTCCGTCGATCCTATGTTTGGTTACTAATTGGATTAAATTTATTCCATGCATGTTTGGTATAACAAATTGCTATGGGACTAAATCAATATTTTAACATTAATGCCCTTCACATTTGGCTCCTTTACTTGCAACAAATTTAACAAAATATGAAGCAAATTAAACAGTGCATGACATATGCAGCAGCCATAAACTGAGGACTAATCTAATACTGAGACAATTCATGGACTAATCAAATACTGAAGCAAAACTCAACAAGATTCAGTAATAACAAATTGAGGCAACATTCAGCAACACACTGATGCAACATTCAGCAATACTAAATGAACACAGACTAATCAAATATTGAGGCAAAATTCAGTAATAAACCGAGAAAAAATTTAGCAATAAAGTGAGAAAAAAATTAGCGATAAGTCGAGGCAAAATTAATGAACAAACTGAGAAAATGCAGTATGTCGAAAACAAGAATAAATCAAGCATGAATAAAAAAAAAATGGCGTGGTAGGTGAGAAATCATGATATTTGAATAAATGAGGGCTAAATGGTTTATCTCCTTTCAATTTACTTTCCAAACCTGTCCCCATTCTATGCAATATGAAATATACCATTCCTCATCCAAATTTACAGAATAAATTAGAAAACCTTATAGAAAAATTCATAGACAAAAAATATTTACACATATCATTGCTTGATAGGGGCATTAAGTGTGGGGGCAACAAGGTCATTTAACTTCATTATCCCACCCTTATTCAATACTAGGATTCTCTATCCCAGTCTCTTATCTCAGATTCTCAAGTATGGGGTACAAAAGTAGTCGGAAAAGTTTTTGTCCCGAACATGATTAAGTGAACCAAACATGATATTATAAAGGACTATTATAAGATCACTGGCATTTTCATAGTACAAAAATTATGACATTACTTATATATGTTTTATTCGATGGACCAATAAGTCCATATGTGAACACTAATTTTACCCATTCTCCCGCCCAAAGAAAAAAGGGAATTTTTAAAGTTTGTTACGTTAAATTAGATCAAAATACCCCTATTACTCTTTACGCCTATCACTCTACCTCAACACCTCTACTATCTTTGGCATTAATGCCAACGACTACGTTCTAGTGACCACCTTTGACAATTTTTTGACGATTTTGGACGACACTTAAAACAGAGATAATTATAGAACTTGAGTAAGGAATAAATCTTTTGGGAGTTTTCCAGAATTTGCAAGTAAGAACTCCTCTATGTAACTTTATTTGGTGTACCTAGTTGAGCCGAATGTTTTAACTTTCTGTATAGAAAAAAGTCAGTATTTACTGTTTTTTATGTTGTTGTGGTGGCGAAAAGATTGATGACAGTAGATATATATATTATATAATTGTATGAACAGAAATAAATTATACTGTTAAGCTAATAACAAAGTTTATATATTCTATGTGGTTGGTGCTAAAGCGAATAGTGAAATTTATTTATTTCATGTATCATCATAAGGTCTTCGAAAAAGGTCACTAAAGGGTTGTTGGATGTGGTCAAAAAAATAAGAGGTCTCTTGAAAAGGTCACTAAAGGATTTTTGGAGATGAACAAAAAAGTAAGAGGTCTCTCAAGCCTCAAGTGTCGAGAGTCGCACCAGGAAAGGGATACAATTGAGGCGAGGATTCAAGATGTTAGTTCGCACTGGTTCGTACCACCTTCAGTTGTAGTCGGCTTTGGAGGCTTAGAATTGATAGAGAAATTCATAAACTTAAGTAGGATAGGAAAATTGATAAATGGAATAGAGATGATGATGGAGATCATATTGAGAAACAGAACATCCTCGCAAAAGCGAGTGTATAGCTGTTCCAACTTGGTTACCTCTCGCTTGAGGCCCTGCTACTATGTAAAGCTGCGTTCAATCACTCAACCATATAAAGATGATCTTCTTGTAATGGATGCTAAGGCTGTGGTATTGAAAGAGGTCTTCAAGAGCATTTTTCTCGATTGTTTTACATGGTTTTGGGAAGGGCAAGGGATTCGCAGTTTCTTTGCCTTGGTGGAAAGTTGGGGTGAGTTCAATTCAATTATCAAAGCATATTTTTTTAGAAAATGGTTGATGGTGGTGGCCAAAGATGAAAGGGGTCATGAAGTAGCAAGTAGCACCAATCCTAATTAAGAGGGGTCCTAGGTACACATTTAAAAAAGGGCCTAATGAAATTTTATACGTGTAAATTAAAAAAAAAATCATTACAAAAATTTAAAAACATATAAATTGTCTTATTACTTTATATTTTATCAATATCTAATTTACAACCAAAATAACATCAAACAAAATCAAAACCTATGTTGATCAAAAAGATAATCAAAAGCTATAATATCAAAACAAAATAAAAAGTTGAATCAGCAGTAACAAACAAATATCACTTAAATACTATTCATCTGACATTTTTTTTTGTAAAACTATCACTTAAAAGTGTATATAGTCAAGCTTATATACCTTTTTTTTTTAAAGGATAATGTTACTAATTCATCTAATTTTTTTTATGACATAATTGACTACAAATTATATTTGAGCAATTTTAACTTTAAAACTTTTTTTTTTGAAGCAATTGTAATAAATATACTTAACAATATTTTTATAGTTGAAATACATCAAAACAATCATAATCACATGGCTAAAGCTAAAGCATTATTACTTCTAATATATAAAATACTTTTTTTGAATCTTTGAATTTGGATTTAGGCCCTTTAATTCTAATAAAAAAATTTATTTAATTTCATACAAAACTTAATTAGAAGTATTTAAAAATTTGTGACCCTATTTTTGGGCAAGATTTGGGGGTCCAAAGCGGCCGCCTCACTGCCTCTGCATGAAGCCGACCCTGGTAGCAAGGGATTTATATTAAGTAATTAGAAAAGTGTCTAAGTAATAAAATTAATTTTGTCTATAAAATTGTTTAATGTTAAATTAGAGGACTTTACCTCACGAAATTCCTAAAAAAATGGACCTACAAAACTAAGGTAGGTTAAAATGCAACTTTAGTTTTAAATGAAATAAAATCAAAAAATATACGTATATAGCTTGGCAGGTAATTGTTATATATATGTTTTGGTTTCGCGTTCAGATTGAAGAGGCTATAACTATGACCTTCACATGCAAACTTATTATTATTATTGCTATTATTATTATTATTTGAAAAATGATGACTCATTTAATTTCATTCACCTATTATTAGAGTATAACCACTTAGAATCGAAAGAGCTCTCTATCAAATTTCACGTTAATTCTAAGTGCTTAACCACTTAGATCACATATGGATAACTCAATCGAATTGAATTATTGTGGACTCTACTAATCAAAGAGATTTCATCAAATTTGAAGATGATCGAATTTAATTCAGGCTGGCCCACTTGAGGCTCAACGAGTTCCAAGAGAAAGATCCAGAAATATGGACTAAGCAAACCAGAACCAAGGAAATGAGCCACGCAAGGCCAAGCAGAATGTAATCAGCCGAACTACAAGTTTAGTACGGAATTGATGAATTGGATCAGCATGACGACAGTTATGTGGCCGAGCACCAAACATTAATGAGAGTAGCTTGGCCAATGAAGAAATATTATTCGCAATTAGATCAAGACCAAACATCCAATGTATAGTAATCAATTCAACCATATGGGCCCGACTCAGCCATTTGCAGAGTAAGACTTATAATAGGACTAGCCCATTATTAGTTTTAGAAGGAATGTACAACATTCAGTCTCTATAAGCTCAAAGGTTGAGGTATGAGAAAAACATTATTTAAGCAAAAACTATGTCTATTTGCTTACAATACAATTTTTCTCTTTAAGCCCATTGCTAACTTGACAATCGGAGTGATTTTTGGCATTCGTCGCCGATCAACTCACGTTTATCATCTTGTGCAGGACACCAAAACCATTGAGACGTTCGTTTTGACTGGACCCCACCCATGATATTGTTGGGAGACAAACCAACGCCAAAATAAAATATATACATGCTCGGTGATCCAGAAAATACATCTTTATTAACTTT
>JAULJZ010085441.1:0-12494 GCA_032270985.1 Heliamphora pulchella
GGTTGTGCTGGTGGTCCAGGTGGTGGTGGGAGGCGTGATCGGCAAGGCTAGTCGGCGGTGGCGTCGCGGCGTCGCGCCTCTCTTCTTCTTTCTTTCTCTGGTTCTCTTCTCTGTTCTCTCTTTCTTTCTTTTTTTTCTCTCTCTCTCTCTCTCTCTCTTACAGATTACAGATTAAGTAATGCCACCAAAAGATAAACCAAATGAAATAAAAGGAAATTACAAGAAAGGGGTAGACGAGTCCAGAACAAGGAAGTCGGTTTCTCTCCTTTTTTTATTTATTTATTTGTTTATTTTTTGCTTAGTTTACTTAATAGTATTTATTTATATTATTTAACTTATTTATTATTATTATTATTCTTCTTTGTTTTCCATTATTTTCTTCTTGCTATTATTAAATTTTTAGATAATAAATTTAATTTAATAGGTCGGGTCATTTTTTCATGTAGTAGAGACTCTAGCAGAGCTCTGCAATTAAACGTGCTTACGCTGTAGCAATGCAAGGATGGGTAACCCCTTGAAAAGAACAAAATCGTGAGGAATTTACCCAAAACAGACAATATCGTTACTATGTGAAGGATCGAGATGTTACAAATTATGTTGTAAATATTGAGATAGATTTTGAATTAATGTGGGCTTGATTAACTTCTCGATGAAAGATCGAAAACTTGCGCAAGAATGGATGTTCGATTCATTCGGTTTAATACCAAAAAACGTGGTGAGGTATCTCGTTCCTTCGGATGGTGTTAGAATCCTATTAAATCCTATTGAATCTCAACTCACGTTATTGTATAATCATTTTCAGGTGCCAATGAGGAATCCATGACATGAAGGATATTGCCATGATTTGATGTTTTGGTTTCTTTTTGAGTGTTTAGGAAGTGTTGAATCATTGTATTTTTTGTAAATTAAAATGAAAAGATGTAAATTCAAGTTGTGTGTTGACGAAGTCATGTAATTATACTCCTTGTTTATGATTTTTTGGATTTTTGTTGAAGTTTAAGGCCTTAGAACCAAGAACTTTATATTTTTAAAAGATATTAAAACATGTATGATCCTCGCAGGAGGTTCTCATCTATTGATTTTGTGTATGTTACAAAATTAAAGTTGATTTCAAGAGGTTTCTTGAGCTTAAACATTGTATTTTTATCAAAGTTGATTTTGTAAAAAAAGGAGACTTCAAAAGTTTAAAAAAAAAATAGCATTCAAGATCAGACTGATCAATCGATTCTTAGATCGGTCGAGCGATCTTTCGGGCCTCTTGGTTTCTCAGTTACAGAAAGGAGATACTGTGTGTAGTACAAGACCGATTGATCAGTCCTTAGACCAATTGAGCAGTCTGTCTGATAGAGGTATTTTTTACTCTTCTTATTTTACTCTTACTTTCAAATTTGTGCATTTCTTTCATGCTTAGACGCTTTTTGGGATGTTTTTGTGTTTAAAATGAAGTCTAGAGGCTTACATTGATTATAGTAAACCTTTATTTTGGTATTTCTTTTGATTAAAGGGAGTTTTGATTACAAAAGATGTTGGTTCTCGAGTTGTTTATGGGTTTCGTAATTATTCTAGTTTGACGGCGTGGCAAAAATAAATAGTGTATTTTTTAAATAATTTATAGCTATTAATTTTATAAATACTTTGTTTAGGATAATGAGATAGTGACTTATTTATTTATTTCATATTATTAATTTTTATTTTTCTTGAATCTTTTCATGACTTAGTCCAATTATTATACTCTTTTATTTTTTTTTTGAAAAACTTATAAAAATATCTAAAGAACTTAATAAAGGATAGGTTATTTGATTTGATTTTTGTTTTTGTTAATATTTTATTATTAAGTAAAATTATTATATTAATGTTTTTGTGATTTTTTAATCGTTTAGCGAAAATATTATATTTTTTAAATTTTTAGCCCAAAAATAAATTTAACTCAAAATATATAAAAAGTTAGAAAGAACCGAAAATAAAACAAAACTAATAGAGCCATATTTTTATCGTTCTATGTCCTTTTAAAAAATGTGTGGGTTAAACAATAGAAAATATTTTAATAGAAAAGTAGTATATACTGATGGCAACGACGACACAAAATGTTAAAATAAAAATAATTCTATAAGACAATAAAAAGTCAAGGAATAAAAATATATATATGAACATAAAGTATGAAGGTTGAGTTAAAATAGTTAATTGTGTACAATTTGCATTATACCAAAATTGAAGGGACTGAATGGTAGAATCACATCTGTATTTAATGTTATTGTGTTGTGTTCAAAAATTTTTTTTTACTTAAGTATGACTTTTATTAGTATTGTCATGATGTCCAAACCAACCCAACTAAAAAATAAAAGAACAAAAATACTAATAAGGAAAAAATAAATTAAATTATAAAAAATACTAAAAAAATAAATAGTAAAAAAGGTAAATTTATTTTTTGTAAAATAAGTTTGAATTTAAAAATAAAAAAGGTTTAAGTGAAACTCATTCCAATATAAAAACAAAAAAACAAAAACCAAAATTAGAATAAAAAAAATAACTCACCAAATGAATAGTTAAGCGGTCAACTCTTTATTATATGTTCAAATAAAACGCAATCCAATATAAAAAAATGAATTAACAAAAATTTAATAAAAAATAATAATCTACCAAATAAATAGTGAAGTAGTTTACTTTATATTACAAGTATAAAAAAATAAATTCAAACCTTAATATATAAATACACAAGTCACGCAAAGAAAAAAGAAAATGGTTTCTCTGTTGTTCGTATTGCAACTGTATAATGTATCAGGACAAGTGGGGCACATGTTGAATATCAATTAGATAATTTAAATTATTTATTTTGCAAAATTCAATGTGTATATTTATCTATTAAAAATTAAATTGATCCAATAATGAAACTATATAACTTTATTATATTTATTTATTTTTAAATAAACGATCTATTTGTGAAATTACATAATTTTTTGAGTATAATTATTGAATCAATTTGTTTTTCCCATACATAAATAGGTCTGGTATAATTATTTATTTACTTATTTATTTTGCTTGTTTTTATTTTTAGTGATTTTTTTTTTCGTTTAATCAAACTATTATACCTTTTGATTCCTCTCATCGAGACAATTTGAAAAAATTAATTTTTTTCATCAAATTATATTTTTTTTCCCAAAAAAGATAAAATAAACCAAAATAAGTCAAATTATATATTACTTATTTTCGTCTTTAGTAAATCTTTTTATCTTTTTATCATGACTTTTTACTTTTTCGATTTATCTTATTGAGACGATTCGAAAAAATAAGAAAAAAAATAGTTAAAAAATAAAAAAGAAAATCATAACAGACAAAAAAATATATACAAAAATATCAAAATTTAGCACAAACAAAATCATAGTTTATAAAAGGATTATGCTAACTACTGCCGAATGAGCGCTGGATCATGAGTAAAAAGCATATAAAAATTTGTGCAAAATATATTAATATTTATTAAAATAGTAAGCCTTACCTTCAAAAATATCTTAATATTGAGAATTTTTTATTCTTAGCCTTCGTTTGGCTATCGGCTTCGTAGCTTTTAACATAAAATTCAAAAAATTAAAAAGTTTCGTTTTTCAATTCTTAACTTGTAGCCAATTTGTTTTTAAGCTTTTTGACTTACTCATAGCAATTTTTAATTTTACCTCTCTACTTATGAAAGTATATAAATTCCAACCAAGCAATTATATCCTAACTCATTTAAGCTAAAAGACAACTATGAAATTTCTCATTAAACTTATTTGACTTTTATGGTGGCTTAAAAGTCACTATTTTTTTAACTAAACGAACATTTTAACTTTTTAACTAAAAGTAACTCTAAACTAAAAAGTTGACTTAAAGTTAAGTTGCCCAACGAACACTACTATTATATTCACTGTTCAATAAAAAGTAGTTAGCATTACTCTTTATAAAATAAATAATTTAAATTATTAAAATAAAATTTGGCACAAATTCCAACCACACTCTGCTTTTAGAACGATCAATTATTAATAAATAATTTGTTTTTTAGCTCGATTTACGTTAGCAATGAGAACTGGGAGTGTAATGCGCCCTAATGGGTAGCACGCTAGTGCTGAGCCTTAAAAAATATATTTTTTAAATAATTTTTTATGATTCAATTATTTTATTATGTAGAATTCGTTGAGTTTGTTTAACATATGAAAGATCAGATTCATCAGACACCTATAACTAAGTGATTGAGTAATATTTGTTTAACAATATTTTTTAAATTATAATTTTTATTATTTATTTATAAAACAATATTAGGAGATGTTACTCAATCACTTAGCTATGAGTATCCGATAAATCTAATTTTTTGTATATTTAACAAACTCGACTAGTTCTAGATAATGAACGGATTGAATCATAAAATATCATTCAAAAAACACAGCCTTTAAAACGCAGTAGGAACATACTGCCCATTGGGACGCACGCTCCCCGCTCCTAGCATTGAAGGGTGCCTCTTCTCTCAAAATGACATTTCAACTTTATTGGAAGTTGAGCACTCAAATGCGAACGCAATGTCCCTGTTTGGACAAATATTGTTTATTAGTTTGTTTTTACTAATTTTAACTTAAATAACATATAATTTAATTTATTAGTTTTTTTTATTTTTTTTATTTTTTTTAATATTTTAATTAAAAATTTTTACTTTTTTAATTCGTCTCAATGAGAAAATTTACTAAAAACGAAAAATTTACGATATTAAATAAGTCAATAAACTAATAAGTTAAATTCATCTATTCAGGACCAATATTTTAAATAGATTTGGCGGCTGTAGTAGTAACAACAATAACAATTAATTGTTATGATAATAAAAAATTTATATTCTTACTGAAATATTTAAAAATTTAATTTTTACAAGTTTTAAATTTTTTTGAAAATAAAAATTAGAGTGTTAGAAATAATTTTTTAGATTAATTTTACTTTAATTAAAATGTCTAATATTTTTTTATTTTTTTACATTTAAACTATAGTATTTAAAATATTGACATAATTTTTATTATTGAGAGTAATGTTAAATTTTTAGTTGAAGGTATTATGGAAAAAATTAGTTTATTTGGATTTGAATAGATATTTTCTTAAAAAAATAAAAAAAAGTTAGTTTATTAAAAAATTAAATAGCATTACTTAAAAGGTAATTCTTTTTTAAAAAATTTAGATTTGGTAGGGTCGCTTGTATTGAGTTTATTTGAGTCATGTATTTTTTATTTAAAATTATTATATATTTTTAAATGTGAACAAACTCAAAATTTGTGATCCCACCAAAGCATATAATTTATTTCTTAGAAAAAGAAAACATCATTAGAGTTCGATAAAAAATAATGCATTCACACGGAACTTAGCCCTCATTTAATATAGTTTTAAAATATTAGTTTTTCTATAATAGAAACAAATTTTAAGATGAGAAAATTAATTCAGAGTTCTATTTAGAGGGTTTGTAGTCTATTAAATCCTAATTACTTTTTTAATATTTCAGTAGGTCATATGTTTAAGATTTATTAATAATTTGGACATATATGCCCCTTCTAGCCCTCTCTCTCTCCACTAAACTGAAGATGTTGTCGTAACACCTCGTCGCTGCCGCCGTTGCTTCTAGCTGCTGTCGCTAGCGCCACCCCTCGACTCCACCGTCTCCCCTTATCGTCGCCATCGTCGCTCGCCGCTGAAAACCATAGTCGAAGGGGGTAGAGGTATGCATAGGTTGGATTGGAACAATATTTTCATCCAACTCACCCTTGGCGGGTAAAGAAATTTTTAACCCACCACTAACCCATTTATCTCTAAAACCGGGGGTTTGGTGACTTTTTAAGCAATTTCAAATAGGTAATTTTGGCAGTTTGATAGGTGGAGTTCTTATATAAATAAAAAAGTACATAACTAAATTTTCAACAAAGTTAGCAACCTATTTCTTTCCAGTAAACACATTCAACAATTAGGCCAAACCTTTCAACAATTAGCATCTCTAAAAAAATTCATTTAGCGGCAATAACAAAAGTAAATTAGAAACTTGGTAACAATTAACAAAACACATTCAATTTCAACAAATAACATCTCCCAAATAAAACACAACAACACATTTAATGTCAATCACAAAAGCAAAATAGGTAGCAATGAGGAATAAATATACGAAACATAAGAGAATATCAGAAAAAATCACAAAAGTAAACCATTATGTTAGGTTTATAGCTTATATATATAATGAGTTAAGATTCTATATATGTGAGGATACTAAGATTTATATGCACCCTAGGCGGGTTGATTTGAGTTGGGTTGGGTTGAACGACGAGTTGAAGAATTGTAAACCACATTCAACCCACCTGCCTTTTTTTTCCTTCTAACCCACTCAACCACGCAAGTTAGTGCGGATCGGCACGAGTCGATAGATTGGGTGTCGATCGCAACCCACTAACCCATACAAACCTCATAAGTTGGTGCGGATCGACAGATTGGGTGCCAATTGGCGGGTTAGCTGCACACCCTTAGAAGGGGGAATATCGAGCTTGTCATCGGATGCTTCTAGAAGGTACTCAAGCTCCGAATGAGACTCGTTGAAATTTGATATGAGGTTCACCACAGTCACCGCCGGAGGCGGAGGCGAAGGCGGCAAGGACGAAATCTTTTCATCAAATCTCTTCATGAATGAATCCAAATCAGAACTCATTATGCACAAATCTGAGAAGCATCTGCAAGTCGTTGTAGTGCTTCGAGGCCGATTTATTAGTAAAGAGATCGAAATGAGCAGTCTTGAGCTCGACGATGGTGTCCTCTAAAAGCTCAAGACAGTCGTCGAGGGTGCGCGCTCTTGTCGAATGGGTCGAGATCCAAGAACTTTCAACGAATGCTAATGCAGATTGATATGGAGATTTTAACCTCTACCATGATGAGGCTTACAACGGCAGCGATGATGTTCGGGAGTGGTTTCCAGTAGAGATCTGGAAAGGTAGAGAGTGTGGAGATGCAGAGGTCCAGGTAAAGTGTGCCCTCGCATGCTGAGTGAATGATTTGGATGTTTTTGTGAATGTGGATGTTTGGGGGTTTTGGGTTTTTGGTTAAAGATGACAATGAGGAGAGTGTGAGGAAAAGGAGCACAGTAATCGATGATAGAATGAGCAAAATGAGATATTTTATAATGTATATGACGAAATGTCTTATTTTATTTAAAATATTGCAAGCAAATGTCTCATTTTATTTAAAACATTGCAAGTAAATGTCTCATTTCCACACCATCGCCATGGATATTTGCTTGATAGAGAAATAAGATATTTTACAATATCTCATTTGTTCATGGAGTAAAATGAGACATTTTGTTTTGAAAAATAAGAGTTCTCATTTTAAAATTGAGACATTTATTATAGCTTATCTCATTTTGTTATGAAATGTCTCATTTCGAAAATAAGACATTTGTTATGAAAAAGACTTATTCTAAAAATGTCTAATTTTGAAATGTCTTATTTTGTTATGAAATTTTTTATTTTTTCGATCTCTCTGTATCTTCACGGCACAATCAAAATAAGACATTTTGTTATAAAATGCCTTCAGAAAAAAATATTTTATTTTTACACAAATGAAACATTTTAATTACAAGTTATTATGGTTTTTATTTTTATTTTTAGTAATTTTTTTTTATTTTTTTACTTTTTTGATTCTATCTCACTAGACGATCTGAAAAACCAAACGACTAAAATAATTTAGTTAAAAATTTTAAAAAAAATTATAAAAAATAAAAAAATAAAAATTTAAAATTCACCTCGTATAAAATTATAATTTATAAAATAAATAATTTAAATTATCAAAATAAAATCCAACACAAGTTCCGACCGCACTCTACTTTTGAAATGACCAATAGCAGAGAACATCTACCAAAAAAAACAAAAAACAAAAAACACAATTATTAGCTAGAAACGGTGCCCCCTTTCTCATTGCCACTTCAACTTTATTGGGAAAGTTAAATTAGTCACGTGAGAACACAATATTCTATTTAGATTTGGCGATTGCGGCGGTGGTGACAACAATAACAATCAATCATCAATCATTGTATCAATAGAAAGTCTATGTCTTCGTTACTATTTAGAATGTCTAAAAAATTTAATTTTTAAAAAATTTAATTTTTTTAAAATAAATATAAATTAAAATATTTGAGTAATAGAATGTTTTTTTACTTTTTTTAAATACCTAATATACTCTTATTTTTTATTTTTAAATTATAATATAATATTAACATAATTTTTTATTATTAATAATAAAATTAAATTTTTAATTGAGTGTATTATATTCTATTACTCTAAAATAATCAGCGTGTTTAGAATGTACATAGAGTTTATTTTTTTAAGAGCATATTTAATTGATCGAATTATACATGAAATTAAATTATATATCCCGTGAGATTATATTTTCTCTTATTTAAATTCAATAAGTAGTGGAAGGATTATGCATTTATTAGATAATTAATCTCACAAAATATAGAATATACAATACTTAAGATAATATAATATTAATAATTCATTCATTATTAGTATCATGTAATTACTTGTCAAATTGGATTATATATTCCCTCATTATTAATCCGATCAATTAAACATGGCTAAAAAAAATAAAAAAAATAATTGACTTTTTAAAAAATTAAGCCTTCGTTTGGCTATCAACTTGAAACTAACTTTTTGACTTTTCACTTAAAATTCAAAAAGTCAAAAAGTCTCGTTTTTTATCCTCCAGCTTTCAGTCTATTTGGTTTTTGACTTTTTAACTTTTTTCATAGCAATTTACAATTTTATCCTTTTGAATTTTTTGATTATTTTGACTTTTGACTTTTTTTTACATATAGACGCAGACTTAGAATATTACATTTGGCTTATTTAGCTTTTTTGGTGACTTAAGGACAAATTGCCAAACGAATACTAAATTGTTTAACTTAGAAGGTAATTTTTTTAATTAAAAAAAATTATTTTTAAATAGCCCAAACAAAACTTATGTATTAAAAATTAATTATAAAATTAATTAAAAAAATTAAACTCTTATCAATTAGAGTTTATATTATTTTTTATTTTTATACAAGAGATGTTATTAACGTTACGAGTTCAATATTTCTATGATTAATTACTATTTTTGTATAATTATAACAAAACTGTTACTACAACAGTAGTGTATGAAGTGTTGGTAAAAACTTTTGGTTAAAATATAGTTTATACTAATATATAAAATGAGAATATCTATTTAAGGGGTGTTTGGTAAGAATTTTTGTTACTATTTTTAACTTTTTACTACTGATTTTAGGTATAAGGTACAATCTATTTTAAGCACACATAATTTTTGTTATAAATTATAATTATTTTTTTTTTAATTTCAATTACAAATTACAATATTTATCAAATACTAACAACTTCAACTATAATTTACAATCTATTAGCTATTAATTTTAGTAATGTCAAATATCACCTTAGTGTAATAAAGCTGTGTTGATATTTTGGATACTAAAAATACCTTTAGTTAATTTTTTAATACCAAAATAACTTCATTGGTTTTATCTATTAAACTTTTCTTCATTTATTCTGCTTATTGTTTTTAAATTTTTAAAATACACACTTAGGTGATGTTTGGTAAAATTACTGCTAATAAATTGTAGGTTGCAGTAGAAATTATAAGTATTTAGAAAATATTGTAATTTATAACTGAAATAAAATAAAAAATAACTATAAATTGTAACAGAAGTTAGCCCCGTTTAGATGGACCTTGCTTATTGTCTTATTTACTTATTAGCAAATAAGTCAAATCCTATTTAAATAAGTTTGTTTGGGTAGCTTGTGGTTTATTTGCTTATTTGCTTATAAGCCAGCTACCCAAACGAGCTTATTTGTTTATTTGATTATTCAAACGAACTTATTTACTTATTTTTTATTTTTTTATTTTTAATTTATTTAGTTACCTAAATAACGTGACTTATTTTTTGACTTATAAGTTAATAAGCAAATAAGTAAGGTCATTTAAACGGGGCCATTGTTGTATGTATTTAAAAAACTTTACAACATATAATTAAAATTAATAATTAAAAATTAAAAATTATTTATAATAGTATTTTCAAACACTTCCTTAACGCGGGTGTCTATTTACTGGTAATTTTTAAATAAAAAACACATGACTTAAACAAGCACAAAGCAAGTGACGCCACTAAATCTCCACTCTTCACCTATATTTATTTCTTACGAATGGAAACAACGTCAAGAGTCGGAGGACCGTCCGATTAAAAAAATCATATTTTCTAAGCAACCGATCGCACGGAATTTTTAGTACCCGTATTGTATGGGATTGACTTTTTAAGAAACAAAATTATTTAATTTTTATAGTTGAGTTATGCTCATCATCGTTCATTTAAGAGTGATTAATAAAATAATAAGAATAAAAAAATTTTAATCTTAATATATTTTTTAAAGTGTGACTTATTATTTTTACAAATATTAATACACTTTACACAAGTATTTATACATTATAAATCTATTATCCATTAACATTTTACTTTAAAATTTATAGTCTTTGTGTGGGATGTTTAAAGAGTTTAATTTTTTAAAAAGTTTAATACTATTTTATTTTTGATTTTAAGTTATAGTATTTGGATATTGACACAAATTTTTTAATTAATAAGAGTAAGTTGATTTTTTATTTGAAAAAATTATAGTCATTTTATTCAAAGACAAAGTTGTTTTTAAAATGTTTATAAATTTTTTTTGAAAAAAAAATATAAAAAATTAGTTAGCTTTTTAGAGACAGTAAATGGTATAGCTTAAATGTTGATTTTTTTTTATTTTTATAAAAATCAAATTTTTAAATAGCCCAAACAAGGCCTTAAAAAATCAATTTACTTCAAAATAAAAAACTTATTCCCATACCAAACACCTTAACTTTTCGTTGAATAAAATAACCATAATATTCTCGATTAAAAGTTGAACTCTACTCAATTGTGCCAATATTTAAACACTATAATTTTAAAAGAAAAAATAAGAGATATAAGATACTTTAATAAAAATAAAAATTATAATAAATAATTAATTTTAAATAATTTAACCTTTTTTTAATTTCTTTCTAAAAAATCAAACTTTTTAAAGTCATTTTTTTATTGTTTTTGAACATATTAGTCGTATTACTCGTGGCATACGGTATCTTTAAATTTCTTGACTACCCGATCATCAATCAAAATACACCAAGGTATTGACTTTAGAGCTCTTCATAGCCTTTTCAATCCCTTTCCATCTCCTCGTACACGTTGTGTTTAAGATAATTGTTTATTTATTTATTTTATTTTATTTATTTTTATTTATAATTAATTTTTTTCATCGTTTAGTTAAATTGTTATACCTTTTGACTTCTCTTATTTAGATGAGTCGAGAAAATTAATCAAAATATAAAAAAAAAATTTATAAAATATAAAAATAAGTCAAAATAAAATGATAAATTAAATTTTATATTGCTTATTTTTTGTCTTTAATAAACTTTTTTAATTATTTGATCAAATTTTTTAATTTTTTGATTCATCTCATAAAGATAGTTCAGAAAAATAAAAAACAAATTAGATAAAAATAAAAAAAAAAATAGATAAAAATAAAATAATAAGTAAAATTAGCATAATTTAGCCCAAACAGAGCATATAATATCTACCCCAATTAAAAATGCTTGTACCGGTGCTCTAAAATGGGGGACCACTAACGTCTCACTGACGGCACCGTGAAGACTTAGAAATCATCGACGAAACGCAACGGCGCAACGCCCACACCGCAAAAACTGTTAACGGAGCCCTAACGGCGTCAATCTCCATAATGGACAAACCACACGCTTCGCACGTGGGAGGTGTCAGGTTTATGTGTCGCCAAGCGCGCGCTCTTGGGCCGTAGTTTGAGAAGCCCGTGTTTCGGTTCCCAACTTAAATGCCTAACTCGGCGGTTTTATTGTTTGACTCTGAAATTTACAAAAACACCCCTCTGTTTACACTTTACTCCGTACTTTTGTAGTACCATGCAGACATGTTACGTAGTATTATTAGTAAATAAATAATTACAATTTATATTATATAAATTATTTATTATTTTCTAATAATTCAACAAATGTTAATTATTACGTTATTTTCGTAAAATTTATATTTGCGATATTAAGTGAGAATCACAAAAAAATATTACTACATAATACTTTGAAAGTATCGAATAATTATAAACGATGTAAATTTTTCAATATCAAAAATACCCTGACTTACTATTATTTTAAATTTAAAATTTGTGTAGATTTTAATTTTAATTTTGTTCAAACTAACGATCAAATTTTCTTTCTATCACTTAATTTTAAAATTATAATTATTCACAAATTAAAAACTAAAGTAGAATTATAATATTCACAATTTTCAAAATTAGATTTAGTTTTTAACAATTTTAATTTCTGAATATACGTTTGCACATTCATACGTGTGCCGACAACTAATAATAAATAAATCTTAC
>JAULJZ010085462.1:0-12491 GCA_032270985.1 Heliamphora pulchella
GTTGCTTCTTTTGGCTGGCTGGGGGCCCATCTACCTCTGGTACTTTGCTCTTCGACCTATGTTGGTTCCCTTTCGGTTGTCTTGTGGACTTGTGTTTTGATCCCTAGTGGTTCTGTTGTCAGTATTTTGTTGCTTGGGCAGAGGTTTTTGAGGAGGCTTGAGGTGTTATTGGTTGCCAGTTGGACGACCCCTTCGTACCTTCTGCTGGAAGTTCATTGTGGTTGTCTCTTGCTCGAGCTTCTGTTTCTCTTATTCTTTCCCCTGCCTCTGGGGAGTGTGTTGCCTATTGAGGAGCAGTGGTTACTTTGATTTAAATGAGGATCTGGGTGCACTTCTAGCTGGGTACCTATGGTAGGGTCTTTGGTGGTTCGTTGAGTGGGGTTTTAGCTAATGGTTTGCTTCGTCTGGATCCGGTGGTAGAGATTCCTTTAGGATGGCCTAGGTTTTCTCTTAGCCAAACTCTCTAGTGTTGTTCTGCCCATAATTTATTGCTGACTTAGGGGAGGTTGGTTATTTGTTTTGGCCGGATTTGAGCTGGAGTTTCTGGGGCTGATATGTCGTTGCTTCTTTTGGCTGGCTGGGGGCCCATCTACCTCTGGTACTTTACTTTTCGACCTCTGTTGGTCCTCTTTTGGTTGTCATTTTTTCTCCTATGTTCAGATGAGATATATTTGTTTATGATGGTCCTCAGTGGCTTCATTAGTAGAGCTTTCATATGGTCTGGGAGGTGCTCACTTCCTCAGCGGTCTAGGCTCCGTTGGCTAGGGTGTGGAGGTGGGCCCGATGGTAGTTTTAGTTAGGTGATGGCCTTCTGATTCCGAGCTGAGGTTTTCTTGGAGCTGGCCCTTCTCATGCGCCCTAGAGCCATGGTTTGAGAACCAGCCTTCTCCGACCTCCTAAGCCGCCAGGGTTGGGACGTTATCTCAGCTATATTGTAGTTCTTGGTTTAGGCCATTGAGGAGTTTCTCGTTGGAAGTTCATTTTGGTTCTTGATGAGGACCTGTTTGCACTTCTAGCTGGGAACCTATGGTGGGGTCTTTGGTGGTTCATTGAGTGGGGGTTCTAGCTTATGGTCTACTTCGTCTGGATTCAGTGGTAGAGGCTCATTTGGGATGATCTAGGTTTCCTCTTAGCCAGACTCTCTGGTGCTGTTCTGCCTATAACTTCTTACTGACTTGGTGAGTTTGGTTTTTTGTTTTGGCCGGATTTGAGCTGGAGTTTCTGGGACTGATCCGTCGTTGCTTCTTTGGCTGGCTGGGGGCCATCTACCTCTGGTACTTTGCTCTTCGACCTCTGTTGGTTCCCTCTCGATTGCCCTTTGGACCTGTGGTTCGATACTTGGTGGTTATGTTGTCAGTCTTTTGTTGATATTTCCCAATGATGGCTGTCTTGATTGAAGTTCTAGCCCTGGTATGAATTTTCTACTCTCTTCAACAGTGGTTTGCCTGTCTCCATCCTTTCCTCCCCATTGGTTGGGGAGCGTGACTATCTCTGTGAAACTAGGCTTACCTTGGTTTGGGTTAGTGGAATGTCTTTGTCCTTGTCAGTTCCTTGATTTTAGTTAGCATCTTATGACTACTATGTTTTGGTATATTATCTGTGGTTTTCTCCTTTCCATGCGGGGCTGTGCATGGAATGTGTTTTTATTCGCTAGTTCCCCCTGCTTTTAAGTGGGGGTTGGGTCCTTTTGTTTTTAAGGTATTGGTTGTTAACTGGGGTTAACTTGGTTATAAGGAGCTTTCTCCCTTTATGATATTGTTGTATTCACCTGGGGTATGCCCCTTGTAAATATGTATATATTTTTTCTTTTATATTACATTTAATTACAAAAAAAAAAATAAGGAAGTTACACTTTTAAAAATATAACTTAAGAACCCATTTTTTTTATGATTTTTAATAAAGTGAAAGAAAAAGAAAAATAAATACTAAAGGAGAAATTAAGCTAATGTTGAGAGGAAAGAAAAAGAAAATAGATGCTAGAAAAAAAAATTAATGTTAGTGAATGGATTTTAAGCTAACATTAAAAAAAAAAAAATAGAATAGAACATTAAAAGAAAAAGAAAAGAAACGACATATTAGCATTAAATTAAAGATTAACTAGTATTAAAAGAAAAAAAATACTAAATAGAACATTATAAGGGAATTAAAGCTAAAAAGAAAGAAAAGAAATGGAACATTAGAGTATTAAATAAAAAAGAAGAGAAATACTAGTAAAGAAAAGAAAAGAAAGAGAAAAGGGAAAAACTATTAAAGAAACTTTAAACTAATGCTTAAAAGAAAAGAAAAAGAAAAGAAAATGATAAAATATTTTACTAATGCTAACAGGATAAATGGACATTAAATTAATATTACAAGAAAAGAAAAGAAAAAAAAAATAAAAACTAGTGAAGGAAATTAGACTAATGTTAAAAAGAGAAATTAAGTACAACAATTTATCTCAAATGTGAATGTAGTATTGAAAATTACATTCACCTTAATGTAAGTGTATTATCATAACAATTAGCAATATTAATAAGTTGCAATTGTTAGAAATATTAGCACTATTTAATGATTTAATAAATTTAATGTAAGTAAAATAAAACAACTAATATGCGAGTAAACAAATAAACAAGGAAAACAAAATTAAACAAGCTAAATATGTTCATTAAAGATGAATTCTAATGATTGAGACAACTATATAATGTAAAAGAAATAAGAGAATTAAATTAATCCAATAACTCCAAAGAGGTAGAAAAATAGAGCGGGATAAAAATAGTTAAAAATCAAATTACGGTTTAAAATTAATTTTATCGGAAAGAGAGACCATGAATTAATAGGTTGAGTTAAAACCTAAAAATTCTGGATGAGACGCGGGATAAAAATAATTAAAAGTCAAGTTACGACTTAAAATTAGATTTATCGGAAGCGAGATAAAATAATTAAAAGACAAGTTACAACTTAAAATTAGATTTATCGGAAAGGATAATTATGAATTAATAGGTCGAGTTAAGATCTAAAAATTCAGAAATAAAAGCGGGATAAAAAATAATTAAAAGCCAAATTACGACTTAAAATTAGATTTATCGGAAGCGAGGTAAAAATAATTAAAAATCAAGTTACGACTTAAATTAGATTTATCGAGAAAATAAGGGTTAAAACAAATTACCACACAAAATTATTATTGGAATAAAAATACGTAAGTTAAAGAAAATTATTTCTAATCACACAAAATTTTTTTGAAAATATTATTATTATTATTATTATTAGAAATACTCACAATCAAAATAAGAAAAATTATTTTATTTTATTTTATTTATTATATTTTTTTAGCTTTTGAAACCATTTTTGCTAAGAAGATTTTTTTTATAAGTGCACATAAAATAACACACTAAATAACGCAAACAATAACAACAAAAATAAACATATAAAATAAAATGATCAATAATAAAAATAAATAATAATAAAGAAAATCTAAAATAGCCCCAAAAAACTAAAACCAGGGATATGACCAACTGATGTGACGTTACTGTTGAGAACGTGGCAGTCTCCAAGCCCAAAACTTTCTGACATGACGACCGCCTACTTCAAATCTTTACAATATTGCGGTCGCCATGCGTCTCTTTACTATCATGGCGGTCGCTCACTTTGGAAGTGGCGACCGCCAACTCCAAGTGTGTATAAGGCTCCAGGGTCGCGCAGGTGAGGCTCATTTGTTCATACCTCACTCTCTCTCTAGCTCCTTGTGCTCTCAACTCTTCCCTTCTCTTTGCTTCTCCTTACTTTTGTGCCTTCCCATTTCCTTGTGAGGACTTTCCATTGATACACGATGTTCACCCTTCTGTTTGTGATTTCTTTTCTTTTCATGGTAGGTTAGGGCCAGTGAGACGACGATCTAGGGGCACGACGGGGCCCTTAGTTGCTGAGAACTCCTCCATGGGCCCCATTGGGGGACTTGGCTCCCATATTCCTGCTGGTAGGGTCTCTGGACCACAGCGCTCCACCTCTCTAGGAGCCATGGATATACTTGCGATCGAGGCAAAGCGGTCACTGCTTCGTGCTGCTGAGGAGCAGGACAATGCTGCACGAGTGGCTGCTGCAGCACGGGCGGCTGCAAATCAAACAGCAGCGGAACAGGCAGCTACCGAGGCTGAGATAGCTGACTTTTTGGATCCCCAGACTAGCGAGGGTCCTTCAGCACCTTTTGATCCTCATACCTATGCTCCAGTACCACACCGTTTGACTCTGGGCGGGATAAGACGCTACGAGCCTCCCACCGATGCTGTTGCTGTCGATGTTCTTCTTCGGGAGCCCGACCATCACATTTCTCGCCAGCGGCCTTCGGTATGTTCCCTATCCTTACTATTTCAATATCAAAGCATGTTTATATGATATATCTCAAACATAGACGCATACATAGGATCCCCCTATAATGTATGATGGTATACTGTGAGATTTGCACTGAAAATCATAGCTTAGGTACCTGTGTAATAGATATTAAAACAGTAGGGGACACAAGGATTTGAATAAACACTAAAAGGGGAGCAAAACTCATCAAAGATAAAGGGTTTAATTTTTTATTTTATTTTTAGGGCTGAGCATAAAAAATGTAAGGGGAGAATTTTTGTTTTAATTAATTTTTGGGATATGAAAACTAAGGGGAAAAGTTTTTCAAAAATTCTAGAAATTTAGAGAAAAGTTTTCAAAGTCCTAAAATCTAGGGCAAATTTTTCAAAAATAGAAACTTTAAAGGGCATTTTTCAAAAAAAAAATTTTGAGAGAAAAAAAATAAAGAAAATTTTTCAAAAGTTCTAGAAAATCTAAGAAATTTTTTTTAGAGAATTCTAGAATGCTTAAGGGAAAATCTTAGAAAATTTAAGAAAAATTTCTAAAGAATCTTAGAAAACTATGGAAAATTTTAGAAAATTCTTGAAAAATTTTTAAAAAATTTTGGAAAAGTCCTAGAAAATTTAGGAAAATTTTTAAAAAATTCAGAAAATTTAAGGAAAAATTTTTAAAAAAATCTTCGAACACTGGGGGAAAATTTTTTAGAAAATTCTTGGAAAGTTTTTGAAACTTTTAGAAAATTTTGGAAAAATCCTAGAAAATTTATGAAAAATTTTGGAAAATTCATAAAATTTGGAAGATTTTTAGAAAATCTTAAAATTTTTTGAAAAATCTTAGAAAATTAGAAATTTTTTTGGAAAATCCTAGAAAATTTAGAAAAAAATTTAGAAAATTAGGAAGATTTTTGGAAAATCTTAGAAATTTTTTAAAAATCTTAGAAAATTAGGAAAATTTTTAAAAAATCCTAGAAAATTTAAGAAAAATTTCTAAAAAATCCTAGAAATCTAGGAATTTTTTTTAGAAAATTCTAAAAAATTAAAGAAAAGTCTTAGAAAATTTAAGAAAAATCCCTAGAAAATTTAAGAAAAATTTTTAAAAAATCTTAGAAAATTAGGAAAAAATTTTAGAAAATTTTAGAAAATTATGGTAAAATGGGAAAAATACAAATATTAGAGGGAAGAGAGATTTTTTAATTATTTATGTTCAAAAAAATTTTGATGATTTTTTGGAAGAGTGATTAACACAAAATGATAGAGATTTGCCTGACACACTAGGACTTAGGGTTCCTAGTCTTTTACTAGGACGTACAAAAATTCAAGGATCGTCACTTACATACAAATCTAGAGTTAAAAGGATTTTTCTAGCGTACCAAGGCTTAGGGTTTTTAGTTTTTTATTAGGACATGCAAAAACTAAAGGATCGTCACTTACACACGAACCTAGGGTTAAAAAGATTTGTCTGGTGTATCAGAGCTTAGGATTCCTAGTCTTTTAATAGGATGTGCATAGTTTGAAAATTTTGCTTGGCATACTAGGGCTTAGGGTGCCTAGTTTGTCTAGTACTTGAGAGATTTGCCTGGCTTGCCAAAGCTTAGGGTGCCTAGTTTGTCTAGGGCTTGAAAAGATTTGTCTGGCTTGCCAGGGCTTAGGGTGCCTAGTTTGTCTAGGGCTTTGAGAGAATCGAAGGGCCATCACACTCACATGAACCTAGGGTTTTTTATTGCTGCTGTATATTTCATGTGCTTGATCTGCTCTTTAGGTACCCTCTATTTGTCTTCTCTTTTCAGGTTGGTCATTATGTTAGAGGCTTCGGAGGTTCTGCCTTCGGGGAGGTGTTGGAGTGGTATGACGCCCTCCCTGCTCCCAACCGGGCTATCATTGATGCCTCTGGCTTTGCTCGATTCATACCCCTATTGAGTAGGACAAGCAATGGCCGGGTCTGGCTGACAGTCCTGACCGGGCAGTGGTGGGATACCACCAACACTTTCCATTTAACCACGTTCGAGGCCACACTGATGCCTCTGGACTTCTCTATGATCATCGGCATCCGGGTTGGAGGAGCTCCCATCCTGTTTGATCCATCAGTCGCCCACTCTGTTGACGTGCTGATGTACCTCCTTGGGGTTATTCCAGCACAGATGGACAGAGACCGGGTCTGATAGACCTGGTTTTTTGAGCATTTCAGACACTTCCATTGCACCGAGCCCCGTCACTTCGAGTGGGTCGCCCAGGGATTTCTGATGAATATATTCAGTACCTCAACAAGGAGAACACCGTTCATTTGCATTACCTCGGCGTCCTAGCTCGTCTTGACCGGGTTATTTCTTTCGACTGGGGAGGGACTGCTCTCGCCACCCTCTACGGCTTTATGAGGACTCTAACTCGGTTCCCCCAAGAGCTCAACATTGGGGGATACTGGAGGGCCTATGAGGTATGGTTCAATTTCTGTATTTTTCGTTCATTTCTGTTTATCCAGCATCCATTATCTATTTGTTGACATCTTCTTCTTTTTCAGCTTTGGACTTATGAGTTCTTCGGCCTTCATGTCCTGGCAAACTCTACAGCAGACCCTCTAGTCATTCCCTGAGCGGCCTAGTGGTCCCGAGGCCTGAAGGGAAAGAAGGCTGGAGGGAAGGACATAGACCGCTTTCGGGTCCCCCGACCAGGTATCTTTACTTACTGTTTATTATACTGTACACTGCACTGTACTGTTCTTTGTTCTGCACACAGATCACTGTATACTGGTTGTCATACTGTACTGTATCCACTACTCACTGTTTATTATTTTGTACTGTACTTTGAATTGCTGCAGGTTCATTGGGATGTCTGGCGAGGGGTAGAGGATCGGGCCGGCGCAGACCTGATGCACAACCGAGACCTCACCTCGAGATGGATCCTACTGAAGGGTCCATTTGGTCGGGAGTACTATCTTGGTGAGCGAGTGGTCCGCCAGTCGCTCGACCTGAATCATTTTCGTATACCGGTGGTTCCTCCAGTCCATATGCGCTGGACCGATCTCCTTGGTTGCGTTGAGCTCCTCTTGGAGATGGTGGGGACCCACACCGCGGAGCTGCTGGTGCCAGAGGGGGACTATACAGCCTGGGCTCGGGCACACCTACTGGGACCGTTAGGACCCAACCCGGCTGCCCCTGGTGGCAGGAGGAGGGGATGGGCACCGGAGGATGCTGATGCTGATGCTGGTGCTGCTGGAGCTGTTGTTGTTGGAGCTGCTGGTGGGATGAGGGGCCTACAGATTCCATAGGATGTTCAGACCGTAGCGTACGACTTCCCATTTCCTCTGTCAGTTCCTGTTCCGCCAGCACTGGAGTTCAGGGTTGACATCGGCCAGATTTTTCTTTTACCCTTCCTTTAGTTACTTACTCATTTTACTTGTCTAGTTTTCTTGAACTGCTCTTTTCATTCTTTGCAGATCGACCAGGCTTGGTTGGACCGTACGATGCTGATGGTCACCGACCTGAGGGCGTTAGTCCGGCAGATGAACGCCTCGATGCGAGCAATCGGCATTGCTTTCATGCCAGTGGCCATTGTAAGTAGCTTGCATGTTTTTTTTTCGTATTTCTGTACTTTCTGTCATTGTTCTGTTCTGAGCCTTACTTTTCTTTTGACAGCCTCCAGTTTTAGCAACCGGCATAGTACCACCACAAGCTCTGGTTAGGCTTCCTGCTCCAGCCCCAACCCCAGCTAGAGGTCGTGGTTCTCGGGCATCTTCTTGGGCTCGCTCCAGAGGATTCGTCTCATTTGCTAAGAGTCGCTCCAGAGCTGTATCTTCTTTCTCCGGTAGCGATGGTGATGGTAGCGACGATATCGAGCAGCTCTTCGAGGATGTTAGCTCGGACGAGGTCGATCCTTCCTCCCGCCGGGTCCGCTCGAGGCTATAGTGAGAGAGAGAGAGCTCCCCCTTAGTTTCATTTCTTCTGATACATTTATTTTGATGGGCCTGCGTGCCCTAGTTCGATACATTTTTATACATTTCCATGGGCCTACGTGCCCCTATTTGCCGTTTATTAGGCCTGGGTGCCCCAGTTCACATTATGTTACATTTTACCACTTTTTGATGCATTTTGGGGGCTTCGCGCCATTTATTGCCTTATGTTTATCTGTCTTATATGGCTTACTATGTACTTGCTGCTCAAACTTACACAGACCACAAAGACTGCAAACTAGCACACACCCGTCACTTTCAACATGGCGGTCGCCACATATCAATATGGCGGTCGCCACTTTCGTTAAGCTTGACATGGCGGTCGCCACAATATAACATAACGGTCGCCTGGTCAACAAGATGATGTCACTGTACGGTGCCCTTTCAAGTTGGCAGTCGCCCATTCCAAGGTGGCGGTCGCCACTTTGATTGTACTTTTTTTGCTTTTTCGATCTTCAAGATTTTATGCCTTATAAATACAGCCCTAGAGGCCCCCACTTTCTATTATTCTTACTCAGACGGCTAGTCCCTTTTCCTCATGGATTGAGGCATTCTCCCATATCGAGTGTTTGAACTTTGCCCCTTTCGGTAACAACTCCTTATTTTCTCTCACGGCCATAAAGATTTATGAACCTTTGTTGACAGTAGCTGCTCGGCTGTGGGACCCACAATCCCATGTCTTCTAGTTCGGCCTTGAAGAGCTATGTCACCGCAGAGTCCCGTTGTTGTTCCCACTCCCTTCCTCTCGACTCGGCAACAAGTGATACAGCTCTGTGGTCTGTCTAGGATGGAGGCTTTTCTGCTGACATCAGGTGACTGCCTTGACATTTCCTGGATTATTGAGAAGTTCCGCCCAACCAGTGACCTTAGTGACCTCAATTTTTAGCTGCGGTGACGTTATGCTCTTTGTTTCTGTCTTCTTGCTTGGTATCTTGTTGTCCCTTCTGATGGGCAAGTTAGTTGCGCACTAGTTGACTTCGCAGGTCAGATGTGGATGGGGAAGGACTTTGTGCCACTTGTCTTAGCCGAGACACTGCTAGGCTTAGCATATTCAGCATGGTGAGACCACTACTTTTTCTGGCAGTCCCCTGCTTCTCCAGTTAAGCTCAAATATTTCTCTTTATCGGACCTCTATCGCACTGCAAGGCTTTTCCTTTACTGATCTAACTTTTGCTGCAGATCTGGTTAATGAAGAAAGTGAATCTTGTACAGAAACCATCTACTAATAGACACAGTGCTGCAGCTTTCCTTTACCGCCCCTACTATTAGATATGTAACATTAAGGCAGTCTGGTGACAGTACCTTTCTTCTCTGACTGGCCCAGATATTACTTGGCAGTACCCTCGGTGGCAGATTCTTGCAATGACTCTGACTACCATGGATCACCTTGGTATTCTACTGGTTAGTCTACGTCAGACTACTTTCTATTATCCCTATCGGATCATGCAGCAGTTCGGTCATAGTCAAATCATCCCTCCCAATATCCGAGGTCGTTTATTTTCATCTGCACTATGGGCCCCATTTCTAGCAGTGTATCAAGATACCTGGCCATCTCGTTCACGTATGGAGATGTAAGAGTTGCAGTGTCCCGATCTTTCTGCTGAGTACAAGACATGACTGATGTAGAATAGGAAGAAGAAAGACAAATAAGAAGGAAAACAAGCAGCAAAAAGGAGGAGGATTTAAGACATCCTACTTTGTTTAAAAAATTTCATAGTGTTCTTTTTTGTTTATAGAGTTTGGGACTTGTGCGCCCTCCATTTTATTTTTAAAACTTTGTAATCCAAAACTGAGGTAATGAAAAGAAGGTTCAAAATTATCCAAATTTTTTTTTTTCGGTTTAATTAAATGACTCTATTATCAAAACTGAAAGATAAATTTGCATTGGTCTTACTCAGATTCAAAGATGGTTAAAAAAAAAGAATGTGGCTGGACTTCTTAATAGAAGCTGCCTACGTATCCCAAGAAAGTGAAATCAGACCATAACGTAGTTCGGGCTTGCTTTTCACTCGGCTATTGACGCTCTCATTTTGTGATGCCCTAACTTTTACCAAGGTCGCCCTTTCGGGTTTTCGACCTTGCGGGATGATCTAACTTTTGCCTGAGTTGCCTTTCGATTTTCATCTCAGCGAGCTTTTATTTTATCTTTATTTTTACCTCAAGGATAGTACTTTTTGAGCTGATCGAGGTTAACTGGCGTGGAGAACACATTGCCATCCAAATTCATAATAATGACTGCACCACCGGTTATGATGGTTTTGATTAGGAACGGTCTAGACCACTTTAGCTTGAACTTGCCTCTCGGGTCAAAGATAAGAGCCCTGATTTCCTTAAGAACCAAATCTCCCTCTCTAAGATCTCGTGTCTTAACATTTTTATTGAACGCTCGAGCTATCCTCTTTTGATAACCTTGTACATAAAACAGAGCCTGCAATCTTTTTTCATCAAACAAGAGTAACTCTTCCATCCGGTTCCTCTGTCATTCCGCTTTTGAAATACTGGCCTCAGCCACCACTCTTAGCGAAGGGGTTTCCACCTCAATGGGGAGCACGGCTTCCATCCCGTACACTAAAGAGTATGGCGTAGTTCCGGTTGAAGTTCTAATTGATGTCCTGTATCCCTAGAGTGCAAATGGTAGATGTTCCGACCAATCCTTATGTGAGTTGATCGTCTTTTGTAGGATTTTCTTGATGTTCTTGTTTGTTGCCTCAACTGCTCCATTGGTCTGTGGTCGATATGGTGAGGATCTGTGGGCCACTATCTGGTATTTTTTGAAAAGATCTAAGACCACTCCTTGGAAATGCAAGCCATTATCCGAGATAACCTCATGGGGGACTCCGTACCGACAAATGATATTTTGCTTGATGAACATAGCAACATGGGAGGCTTTCACTACTGAGGAGGAAGCTGCTTCCACCCAGTTGGTAAAGTAATCAATGGCCACTAAAATGAACTCGTGCTCATTTGACGCCTTCGGTGTTACTCTGCCGATTACATCAATGCACCATACTGAGAACGGCCATGGTGACACGTCAGGTTGTACAGTTGAGATGGGGGAACGTGCATAAGGTTTGCGTGAATCTGACACTTATGACACCTTCGCACAAACTGTATGCAGACTATCTCCATCGTCATCCAAAAGTATCCTTGTCGTAGGATTTTCTTAGCGAACATGTTTCCACTCATGTGTGGCCCACAGACTCCTGCGTGTATTTCTTTCATCAACTCTTATCCTTCTTCAGTGTTGACGCATAGCTTATTGACCCCAGAATGCCCTCGTTTGTACAATCTTCCCCCGCAAACGACAAACTGTGCGGATAATTGTCATATTGCTCTCTTGTTTTTTTTACTGGCAAACTTGGGATATTCTCCTTTCTCCACAATGTTCTGGATATCAAAATACCATGGAAGGTCGTCAATGCTTTCGTCGATCGCGGCCGTCGTCTCGTATGCCGGCTTTCTTTTTTGTTCGATTATCAAAGGCCTCATTCTGACCACAGATGGTATGTCAATCATGGATACTAAGGTGGTCAGTGCGTCAGCGAACTTGTTCTGCAGTCTTGGAACATGGGTAAAGATCATTGATTCAAAGCACGGTATCAGCCTCTCTAGTTCTTGATGATAGAGAATCAGGGTTAAATCCCTGACCATCCATGCTCTTCTTGCTTGTGAAACCACCAGTGTCGAATCTCCGATGACTTCTAGTTTCCTTGCCCCTAATTATAAGGCTACCTCCAATTTGGCTAAACATGCCTCATCCTGATTGTTAGTAACTTCAAAATTGAGCTTCAAAGACAAAGGGACGTGTGATTCATCAGGAGTGACAAAAAGGACCCCTATCCCATAGCCGTATTGATTGGACGCGCCATCAAAATATATAGTCCACTTGTCATCCCCGACTTTCATCAGTTGCTCATCAGTAAACTAGAACTCTAAGTCTTCACCTCCCTCAACTGGTTGGTCGGCCAGGAATTCTGCCGCTGCTCTACCCATGACTGACGTCCGGGTGACATATTTGAGATTGAATTCTGATAACAAAAGCAGCCAACGGGCTAGCCTTCCTGTTAATGCCGGCTTTTCAAACAGGTACTTCAACGGGTCCATCCGGGAGATGATATTCAACGTGAAAGACAGCATGTAGTGCCTTAGTTTTTGGGAAGCCCAAACCAAGGCCCAGCATGTCTTTTTCAGTGGTGTGTATCGTATTTCTGACCCTGTCATCTTCT
>JAULJZ010085473.1:0-12490 GCA_032270985.1 Heliamphora pulchella
GTCCATTGCGATTGTGAGCCTACCTGTATAATCTGTCAGAACCTTTGACCTGATCTTCCGTGCAGCACGCACCGAGTTAAATACTGGACAGAATATATGGACTATGCATTCATTCATCACAAATATAAATATAAAACCACGAATGTAAAATCATCTCAAATGTTTCTCATTAATATGCCCATCTAGAATAAAATACATAAAAAGCTTGACTTTTCAGTATACATTCCCAACAAGCGTGGTCTTGTAGGTTGACCCGGTGATGCCCGGAGGTGGCTGATGACGAGTCCTCTATTTTGTCTTGATAGGTAGTTTATACCTTGTATATGTTTTATGTTGGGTTATAACATGTTGTAAAACATATGTAATTATTATGAATGTATGCATGTTTTAATGCTTTCGAGAAAACCTTGGGGTGGTTGTTGTTTTTCGTAGTTTCTTACTACGTTTTTCGCAGATGGGTTCAACGGTTAACAAACGGAATTTTCAAATGGTTTTTGCTTCACATAAACTTTTGTGCTTTGAGGTAGATTTTGGGACGGCTTAGGCTTCTTTTAAAACAACAAGATTTTTTCATTCAAAACACGTATTTTATTTTTGAAGGCTTGGCTTATGGGTTGCAATCGTAGTCTCTCGACTACTCTTTGAATCAAATAAACTCTCGGTAGTATATTTTTACATATGTTTTAACATGGCTTGACCTTCTAGTTTTAAATTCCTTTTGTTTGGACGATTTTGGTGGTTGTTGTGGGTTTTTGCGTGACCCGGAGTTTAGAGCGTGACAACTTGGTATCAGAGCTCTGGGTTCAAATATCTAAGAGCCGTGGGAGGAGGGTGCATCACCTTTTGAGGGTGTGTGTGTGCTTGGTTGGCTATGTTTGGAACATGAGCATGCTGATGTCGTGTATATGTGAGCATGGAGGTTAGACCTTAGGATTGATTTGTCTTGTCTTTGGGCGTTTGGACTAACAAACTTGGGAGCTAAGTTAGAAACGCGTTTCTTGGATGTGATTTCTAGTAGGGAATTTAAGTAGGTTATCTAAAGTGACGCGTCATTCTTGTCGATTCTCCTCGGTATTGGTGTTGTGTCTGGATAATCGTTATGGCTATGTGTCAGCATGATTATAGGGTATGTGGTAGAGATAACATGATAGATTGACCTTAGATTGTCGTGTTTCATGTTTTCTTTCTTTATAACCTATACACCCTTAGAGACGATGAGACTGTGGTTTAGGTCTTGGTTATGCGACTCGATTGTTATCAGTTGTAGAGGTATGGTTATGGGTTGAGCGTTGATCGCTTGGTATGTTGTGGAACTCATCAGTGAGTTGGGTTCAGCAGTGTGAGGTTGGTCTCGGTTGGCAAACCGTTGATTGTTTGAGCATAGTTTTGTTCAGGTATAGTCGAAGTATGGTTAATGGCTTTGACTTAGGTAGCTGGCTTCTCTTGAGAGTAAGTTACCAGAAGTTGTAGATGTGTTATGTATAGCCTTGTGAGTAGAGGCGATGGGGTGTTGGAAACCCTAGATATCAGTTGTTATGACGGGATCTGTGGAAAGTAGCAATCCCTTTTGGGGTTTTGATGTACGTGGTTTCGGTCGTGTGATGGATTAGGTACGTCTTGAGCCATGCTATGTTATGAGCCGTGTACTCAGGATGGGGTATAGACGGAAGCATAGTGGATTGGAGCGTGATAATCCTTGGCTGGGCGTATGTTGAGATAGCAGAACGTGAGTGGTTCTGGGAATCTCCCTGCTTGCAGAATGTTGATGGTAGTTAGAGTTGTTTGATGACCTTGTACGTTGTATACCTTTTGAGGTTTGAAAATTAAGTTCCAAGTGAGTGAGCTCAAGGATATGGGAATGAGTATGAGTTGTAGTTATGTTGGGAAGAGCATGGGTTATGGCTGTATGGGAATGTGTAAGGGTTCTTGTGACGAATATCGGTTTTGTGGGATTCCTACGGGAATGCAGGTCAGTGGTTTGGTCAATATCCTAGTGATTAGGTGCTCGCGTTTGGGAACCGTGCTAGGTTCCTGTGGTTGGCTTAATGTTGAGATGATGTATCTTGGGTATGATATGTCTGGAGGTTGTTTATGTTCCACCTTAGGTTCAGAGATGAGTATGTTATTTCCCCACGAGAACATAGTGTGGAGTAACAAGGTTCAGCAGTGTACCGTGTGGTTTAGCTGGCCTGGGGTGATAGGTTAGAAATCGTAGGGTACGATGCCTGTGATCGATATAAGCTTTGAGAGCAGAAGTGCAAAAGGTGTCTGCATAATTATGGGAGTTATAAGTAACTTTGAATGAATGGTCTCAGAATTGGGTTCCCTTTTATTAGATGTTGTGCCTTGAACAGTGGGCTCGAGATTGTAACGTGATTGTGATTTGCCTAGCAGGAGTTAGGTTGTGTAGTGCAATCTTGTGAATTGAGGTTTTGGGCATAATGGGATGTGTCGTACCAGGTACGCAGATGGACAGTGTTCACGTGCGTGAATGAGGTCAGAGAGAGTTGGATGGAAGGAGAGAGAGAGTTTTTTTGTAGACGATTGCTTTGTAGACGATTTTTTGGTGTGAGTTGTTTCATCTCGGTTGGATGGAGATGCCAATTTCTTGATTGGTTCAGATTTTGGTTGTGTTCTCAGATTGTGGAATCTCAGTGGATTTGTATTCGTGTTGTGACCCGTGTTGTGACTCGTGTGGTGGCTCAGGAACTTGTGTCTCTGTGATTGGGTGATTATAAGATGGATTCGTTGTGGCTTCGACGCATGGTGTTAGACGTTCTGCATCTGAACGTCTGTGTGCATATGGTTGTGTTTCTAGCTCTTGGCAGAGCATGGATTTTGTTGGAACAGTACGGCTGTGATATGTGTATGGTGGGTTTCTGGTAGACTTTTGTTAGTCTGGCTTGGGTCCTATTTGGAGCTTGGGACTGTTTAGAGCTCTTGGAGTCGAGGAGTGGTTATCGACTATGTTAAGTGTTGTGCTTCATGCAAGTCTTGATTGATGTCTTGGGTCTGGATATTTTGCTATTGTTGACTCAAGGGATTGAGGTATGTGTTATGAGTTGGAGTTGATGTCGGATGATAGTCATCATGTTGTTTAGTCGGACGACGACAATCATGTTTAACTTGAGGTTGATCTGTAGCCTTGGTATCAATGATTTGGTGACGAGGCGTTGAGTTGTGTAGTAATGAGTAGTGATGTGCTGTTGTTCGGGAGGCATGTTTTGGGTTTGTGCAGGTTGTTGGGTACCTATGAGGTGATCTATCTATGTGACGTGTTTGGTCAGATGACTTTGTGATTGTGATGCCGGATTGGTTTTCGGTTGTGTGAAACCTTGTTCCAGACAATGGCGTGCCACTTGGGGTTTCTCCTAAGTGAGAACAGTAGTTCGTGATGAAAGATTGGATAGAGGGCGAAGGTTTAAAGGTTTGACGAGATCTGTTCTTTGGTATTCTAGGTGAGTTAAGTGAGCTTCTCTCTGCGGTTAGGTGCTATGTTGTTGCTCGTGGATCGGTGTCATGACAGCTTCAGTGACGGAGATGTTGGCATTTGGAGGGTGATGATGTGGTATCAAAGTCAGTGGTCATCTGGTGATCGTCAGAACTCAAGTAGAGTTTGTGCATGGAGCACGCTATTTCATGTGACAATGAGGACGAGGGTGATTGTCTATGTGTTCGAGCATATAGTATGTTTGAGATCAAGTACCGTGATGAATTGGTCTCTTGCTTTGCGTTTGTCGCTAGAGTAGTTGTGTTCGGTGAGAGTTATGGTTCGACGTTTGCTGGTATGAGTTAGATCTTGATCCGGTGTTTCAGGGATGTTTTCTGGATGACAGTGATGTCAGTTGGCCTTGCCCGTGCGCGCAGTTCGTGTGGGGGTTGATTTTTCTTGTCGTGTTTACCTCGTGTGACGACAAGTTTGGGATTTCTATTGCTGTGCTTTTCTGCTGTTGTGCAGTATCGTTGGGTTTGCATCAGAGGTTGTTGATGGTTGCGGGACAGATATTGGTTTGAGTTTCAGTGTTGAATTTTTGGAAAGAAATTCCTTTAAGAGGGGGAGAGTTCTGAGACCCCGACCTGATTCATTTTAGAATGCTTAAGTGTTCGAGTTATTTCGGAACCTCCGGAATGTTTTAAGTACACCCTTGGCGTGTGTTCGAGTTTCGTTAAGGCTTGTTTGGCTAGCGTTTTGGCTGAAAAACCAATTTTACGCAGAAAAACACACTGCCTAGCAGTTCGGTCGACTGGAGGGGTTGGTCTAGTCGACTGGACTGAAAGTTTTTGGTTCGGTCGACTGAACTTGGGTGTTCAGTCGACTGGACAAAAGGTTTTTAGCGGATTTTGGCATTTTTCTATAAAGATCAGAGGCTGAGATATTTTAAAGGAGCTTTCTTCTAAGCTAAGTTTCGGTTCTCTTGCCTTCTCTCTAGATTTTTTAGGGCCCGGGGCTCAGTTTTTAGCAATCCGACTATGGATCCTCGATTTTGGTGCCAGGGGCTTCGTATATATTCGGACAGATTCTCGTTTCGACGAGGTTTGATTTTCAAAGTTTTGAATTTTGACTCACTGAGGTAGGATTCTAGACCCTGCTGCTGTATAAGGGTGTTATATGTAATTATTTGCGTTTTTACTGGGTAGAAAATGCATGAAATTCCTTATTTATGTTTAAACATTATTTTTTGGGTAAAAAGCATGTTTTTGCTTTTCTTGGTTTATTACATCGTATGGTTTGTGGATATTGAGTTTTCAAAGGGTGTTATCAAAAATAGTAAAAAATGGTGATTTTGTGAAAAATCTCAACACTTGGTGTTTTGGAGATTTGGAGTTAATTCCTGGGGCTGAGTCTCATTTTTGAAACGTTTTGTTGAAAACGAAAAAAAATATTTTGAAATGTTTTTATTTGATCTCCATGTTGATGGATGGATCTAAATAGTTGTATAATGTATTTTATGGAAAGGTTTTTCGTAGTTGAGCTACGGTATGATTTTTGTGAAATGAATCTCTAGATGTACCAGGATAGTGGGTATTTGACACGAGTTGCCCTTGGTGGAAGTCCAGAAACATGCGCAGTGTAGGTACGTTTGTCATTCGTGGTAGTTCCCGTAAAGAAGGTGGTAGGTGCTCTTTTCCTTTGGTGTTAGTCCGTAAAGTTAGCTTTGACGTTATGGTACTCCGTATAGACGCCGCCTTTACCTAACCAGTCCTATGATGTATAGGGATTGGGTAAGAGGTAAGAGTCTATAGTTGTTTCCTCTGTCCCCTTGTGACAGAGTCGGTACATATAATTTATTTTCTTTATCCTCGACTGTGTTCCGAGTGGATTATATTTTATTTTTCTCCTCGGCTGTGTGACCTGAGTGGAGCATTCGGTATTATTTTCTTCGATTGTGTGTGTTCCGGGTGGAAAATATCTTTTATCTTTCCTTGGTGTGGGATCTGAGTGAGAAAATGACGTTTTGGTTACTGTTTTCCTTCAACTGTAAAACGTTATTTTGCATTGTATAAATGCATGATTTTGAGAATGGAAATGTGGGGTTTTATGAATTAAAACCGTTTTGGAGGCTTATGGGAGTCTGATGGGAAAACATGGGGTTTTATGATGTAAAACCTTTTTGGGTTCTTTGGTTGAGTTAGCTCCCACTATATGATTGCATATCATGCTTTACAATTTTATAGTCTATTTCTATTCGGCTTCGGCTCACGGTGTGGGATTTTTGCTGCAAAACTTTTTCAGGTAAGCGTGGTCCTGTAGGTTGACCCGGTGATGCCCGGAGGTGGCTGATGACAAGACCTCTGTTTTGTTTTGATAGTTAGTTTATACCTTATATATGTTTCTTGTTGGGTTATGACATGTTGTAAAACATATGTAATTATTATGAATGTATGCATGTTTCATTGCTTTCGAGTGAACCTTTGGTTGGTTGTTGTTTTTCGTAGTTTCTTACTATGTTTTTCGTTGATGGGTTCAACGGTTAACAAACGGTATTTTCAAATGGCTTTTACTTCACATAAACTTTTGTGCTTTCAGGTAGATTTTGGGATGGCCTAAGCTTCTTTTAAAACGAAAAGATTTTCTCATTCAAAACACGTATTTTGTTTTTAAAGTTTTGGCTTATGGGTTGCAATCGTAGTCTCTCAGTTACTCTTTGAATCGAATAAACCTTTGGTAGTACGTTTTTACAAAGGTTTTAACCTAGTTTGGCCTTCTGGTTTTAAATCCCTTTTGTTTGGACGGTTTTGGTGGTTGTTGTGGCTTTTCGCGTGACCCGGTATTTGGGGCGTGACAGTTTTCGTGTGTGCAAAGAAGATGTGTATGCGTAAAACTAAAGCCCGACGAGTTATATATAGCTGTGGATATGAGAGAGGTGTTTCAACGCGAAGTACGTATTGTTTGCAAGCTGCCAAGTGTACGGTGGCGAAATTTTATACATCATAAAAATTTTGATGTAATATTTTTTATACAAAAAAATATAAAAATTTAGGTATAAATTTTTAATGTATTTTTATGAATTATCGTAGAGTTAAATTATTCGTTAAGATTTTCTATCTATTTAATATTTTTCTATCGCGGTTTTTCGATTACTATTATTTTCAACCGCTGTAAAATTTTAATCCTGGAAAATTCTCAAAAATTTAAGATAAGTTTGTTATGTTATATTATGATTTACCATGGTGTCGGATTTTGCGAGAAAATGTTCTAATTAATAATTGTTTCAATTCTTTATTAATTAAAGCTTTAATATATGTAAATGCTTGGATGTAAATTTCAAACTTTAACATAAGGTTTTACTAAATTATTCTAGATCTATAATTATTTATTTATTTATTTATAAAAAAAAATCAGGTGTCACACCCTCCCCATCTTTAAGAAGTTTGGTCCTCCAAACTTAACATGAATCTTTAGGGTGATTGTACAAATTTTCTATTTGTAGCCATCGTCTTAGAAATTCGTACCTATGGCGTCGTTTTCTTGATTTTGTGTATCTCCTGGTGTTGATGTGCAAAGGTGTCATTGTCTCCGATTATTATGCTGATTCATATCTCGAATCCTTTGTCTCGAGCTTTGATTTGTAACTTCAGTTCTTATTGTTACTTCGGCTTACTTTCGAACTTTTAGATAATTTTTCTTGTAGTGGTTCGCTGATCCACATCTCCAACATCTATTTGTCAAATGCCAGCACGTCTCGGTATGTCTATTTCTGCAAACATCGCATGGATTAGCTCGGTCCTTCTGACTATCCTCTTGTCTTATTGTGCCAGAATTGGATCTCTTCTTTATCCTTTCGTCAAATTTCTTGATGCTCGAGTCACGACATTTTCGACTTTCAAGAATTTCTCGACTTTCTTCTTTTTCTTCTTGTTATAGTAAAAGCGCACGGTCAATTACTTCTGAATATGTCAATAATCTCATGGGTCGTACGATTCTTCAAATTTCTGGCTTTATCCCGTCTTCAAATTTGGCCGCTTTCATATTTTCAGTCGAAATCATATGAGGCGCGTATTCTGCAAGATTCGTAAGTTCGGCTTCGTAGTCAGCTACGGTCATTGATTCTTTTTGCTTGAGTTGTTGAAACTCCGTACTCTTACTGTCCAAAACTGACTGAGGAATGTACTTTTCTCTAACAACCAGTAAGAACCTTTCCTAGGTCATTTTGGGCTCTGCTTATTCCTTCATCGTCCACCATTGATGTGCTTCCTTTTCTAGTTGGTAGGTTGCTAATTCGACTTTGTGCCTTTCGCTACATTCTAGTACTTGAAAAATTTTATTGAGGGTTGCTATCCAAGCATTTGCTCTAATTGGATCCAATCCGCCTTCAAAGGTCGAAGGTTTGAGTTTTAAGAACTCTTTGATGTTCGCCCTTATTGTGTGCGGCTGTTGTAGATCTTCTTGATGTGGGTTGTTATTTCATTGTTGATTTTCAGGGTGTTGGCCTCCTAGCAGTTGGTTCATAGGATGAGGATGATCACGTCTTCCTTCAGATCGTTGAGGTGGGGGTACAAAATTTCGTGGGAGGTGCATCCGAACTATTTTGGCTAACTCTGCCACACTTCGCTGGAGTTGTTCTAAATGCTCGTTCATATTGATTGATGTCCGATTTTGTGTACTGCCACGAGTAGGAGCCATATCTTAATCTACAAAGACCATCACTAGGGTTACCGACTAAACTTATCAGTGTTAACTGTTGGATCAATAAAGTAGTCATTCGCATAAACACACAAAAGGTCTATCACATATAACAAGAAGAACTACCATCCAACTCGATTAATTTTTTCAGACTTCCCATAAGAAAAAACGGTGATCAAGCGCTCTTCTAATTGCAATTTCAAAGATAATTGCTCGGTTGTTATCAAACTTAGCAAGGCATTATCATTTCCTACATCAAGCATAACATACGTATATCACAAACAGAAGACAAACTAATTCAACTAAGCATTTAACTACACGAATTCCCATAGTTTCATGTTCTACTAGAATGTTAATAAAGTCATGGAATCGCAACCTTCGAACAGAAGTCACATGGGTTGGGGACAACTATTGTGTACATAATCCTATGGCTCTGGGTTTTTAGGAAAATCCCAAAACTAAAGCTCTGATACTATCTCTGTCACGTCCCATTTTTATAAATGGTATTCGTGACCGGCCAATGAGTCAAGCTCACTCGAGGCCTACTTTTCAAACCGTTTAAGGATTTTCAAAAGCATTATTTAGAAAATGTTTAGTAAAAACAAGAATTTACAAATATTCCCAGAGCCAAATTAGTGTCATGAAGTAAATTAAGTTTACAGGCAAAGATCTGAGTACAAAATATTTACATCTAAATATAAACAGGTACATGTGTCCCAACTAAAAACACAAAATGATAGTTTCTTCTCTTTGACCGTTCAGCATTCACCTTATCCTGAAATGCCACAATATCAATTTCATATGCTCAAAACTTGTGTGAGTGCACATATATTAAGGTTACAGGTTTGTTGTCACGCCCCAAAATTCAGGGTCACGTGAAAATCCACCAAACATCCATTTTATATGAAAATATAGTTTTTCATACATTGAAATTCGCCTGTTGAAACCAGTGAAAAACCCAACAAAGTGTATTTCTCATAAATAAAAGACATATAGTTCTAACATGCATACAGTATATCGCCTTACGGTGTACAAAAACTGCCTTAAGGAACAGGCACACAAAAAATAAAAATTATGAAAGTCTTCCACCACCGCGCGCATCACCAAAGCTACTCCTCATTCACAACATCACTTGAAAATGGTTTTACAGAAAATTTTCACCCGTGAGCCGAAGCCCAATAGAAACAAATAATAAGCTATAAAGCAGGAATATGCAATCATATGGTGGGAGCGAACTCAACCACAAAACCAAAACAGGTTTTCCATCCAAAATCCTCAAGTTTTCCTCATCAGACTACACAAGTCTCCCAAAACGGTTTCATTAACATAAAACCCTATTTTCATCCTTCAAACCATGCGATGGAAATATTGTAAATAATCAACCATGGTTAAGGAAAAGCATAAATCAAAATCATCGTTCCCTCACGGAATGCACCATCGTGGAAAAGAAGAAGAATATGATCCTATGTACCGACTCCATCACAAGGAGATTGAGGTAACAACTATAGACTACTGCCTATTACCTGGTCCTGAATCATTTAAGACCTGCTAGATAATGAAAAGTTCTATACGGAGCACCACAACGAACCACTTAATTTACTGGTGACCACCCGAGGGAACTAAGCACTCAACCGTCTCAATTTATGGATACTAACCCGAAGGACCTGAGTACCTACGCTGTGCACGTTTTTGGACTTACACTGAGGGTAACTCGTGCCAAATACACGTCATCCTAGTACATCTAGATAATCTTCTAAAAATCGAACTGTAGCATCAACTATAAAAATCCTTTTGCAAATATACGTTATACATGTATATAGATCCATCCATCAATATGGAGATCAACCAACATTTCAAAATATTTTTCCCAAAAGCAGTTATACAACGCATGTATAAGTAAGAGATCCAATTCATGAAACCATGAAGATCAAACCAAAACATGTAAAAACATATTTTCATGCAAACGTTCTAGAAAGTGAGACTCAACCCTAAGGGTTAGCTCCAAACCTCCAATAAACAAGTTTCTTCCAAAATTTTCATAAAAATCTCCTTTACAATCCATCCTTTGCCCAAGCAAACCACCCGAACCATCAAAACCAACACCAAGCACTCACACAGGGATTCAGTCGACTAGCCCAAGCCCCTAGTCGACTGAAAAACTCACTGGAAAAGAAGGACCACAATAGAAGGAATTTCAGTCGACTGACCCCCCAGGTCCAGTTGACTGAACTCACCAAAAGATGATCCAGTCGACTGAACTCACCCAGAAAATATTTTTGAGCTACCGGTTCACTAGTTTTTTTTGCTTCCAAAACTCAAATCGAACCTCCAAACACCCATCAAACACTCATCAAACACCCTCAATCATCAACACGCTGAAGCCTCGCACCACAACCTCGAAAAGAAACCATCAAAACGCACTTCCATCCATCGAAATCGCCGAAGAACAGTTTTAAAATCAAAAATCAGATCTAAAACATAAAATCACAGTTCATGCATTTTTAAACGGTGAAACAGCATAAGATTACATATAGTTCCCTTATACAGTAGTAGAATCTGAGATCTTACCTCATTTGGTCAAAAACTCGATGCCTCGATCTATGTGCAAATTTGAGTTTCGTCGAAATCAAATTTTGTCCAGAAGGATGCGTAGACCATGAAGCCAATAGCAAGGATCAGCTGTTGGTTCGCCAAAAATCAAGCCCCAGGCCCCCGAGAAGTTAGAGAGAAGGTAGAGAGAAAAAGAAAAAAATTTAGGAGTTAAGTTTTGAAAATATCCTTTGAAAATATTTAACTCCAGATATTTATAGACCTCCAAAATATCTTTTTTTTTTTAATTTTAAAATTCGCACCGTAACTCCCCACGACCCCCGGGACCAACCCCGCATATTTAAAACAACCAAAACATGCATCAAAACTCATATAGGCATATTAAAGCGAAACAGCTAAAAAGGCGTCAAAACACCTAACATGCGTATATATCAAAAATCAAACGGTACAGCGTCTCACAACTCTCCTCCCTTAAGAAATTTCTCCCCCGAAATTCACTACAAGGTCACGAGGTGAACAACTCCAAGTATCTCGCATGAACCCTAGACTCAAGCTCCCATGTCGCTTCCTCAACCCCGTGATGAAGCCACTGAACTTTGACATACGCAATCGTTCTCCCCTGCAACACTTGCTCCTTTGTATCTAGGATCTTCATTGGGCGCTCCTCATACGTCACATCCTCATCAACTCGCAACACAATCCAATCTAACACGTGAGACGGATTTGGCTCATACTTTCGAAGATAGAAACGTGAAAGACGTTGTGCACATATGCTAACTGAGGCGGCAAAGCCAGACGGTATGGTACCGCCCCAATCCTTTCCAGAATCTCAAACAATCCGATAAAACGTGGTGATAGCTTCCTGCTACGACCAAATCTCATCAACCCTCTGCGAGGCGAGACCTTTAAAAACACATGATCCCCCACAACAAACTCTAAAGGTCTCCTCCTCCGATCAGCATAACTCTTCTGGCAGCTCTGTGCTGTCACCAGACGCTGACGAATCACTATAATCACCTCTGTCGTTTCCCGCACTAGATCGGGTCCCAAAATAGCAGTCTCTCTCACCTATGTCCAACACACAGGCGATCTACATGGCCTACCATACAGAGCCTCATACGGTGCCATCCCAATGTTGGACTGATAGCCTTTGTTGTATGCAAACTCTGCTAATAACAGATGATCCTCTCAAGAACCCTGAAAATCAAGCACACAGGCTCTCAGCATGTCCTCCAAAATCTGAATGGTCCTCTCAGAATGACCGTCGGTCTGAGAATGAAAAGCTGTACTAAAAGTCAAGCTCGTCCCCAAAGCCACCTGAAGACTCTGCCAAAAGCATGAGGTAAAGCTCGGGTTTCGATCAGAAATAATAGTCACAGGTACTCTGTGTAGTCGGACTATCTCCTGAACATACAACTTACCCAATCTGTCTACCGAATCTCTCACTCGAATGGGAAGAAAATGTGCTGACTTCGTCAGCCTATCGACCACAACCCAAATCGTATCATGTCCCTTCGGCGAGCATGGAAGTCCTGATACAAAATCTATAGTGACATTCTCCCACTTCCACTCAGATACAGGCAATGGCTGCAACAATCTTGCTGGTCTTTGGTGTTCCACCTTTATTTGCTGACAAGTAAATCAACGAGAAATGAATCGGAGCTCATCCCTCTTCATTCCCGTCCACCAGAACTGACGGTATAGAACGTGATACATCTTCGTGCCCCCCGGATGCACGGCAAGACGTGAGTGATGAAACTCATGTAGCACCTCAGCACGGCACGACTCCGGCACAAACAATCGCCCTAACAACCT
>JAULJZ010085484.1:0-12490 GCA_032270985.1 Heliamphora pulchella
GACAGAGTTGTTGCGTGTGCTGGTTGGTTCTATCCAGCAGTTGGTTGCTAGGGGTGAGCCTGTTAGGGAGAGGGAGGTAGTGCCTGAGGCGAGGGTTACAGTTGTGATGCGGGAGTTCCAGCGTATGGATCCGCTTACCTTTGCAGGAGATTCTGATCCTCTTATGGCAACTGAGTGGTTGGAGTTGACGACTCGGATCCTTGACACATTGTAGATTGTGGAGGATGAGTTGCGGGTTTCCTTTGCCACTTTTCAGCTGAGAGGTGCTGCTCATCAGTGGTGGAGATATGCTAAGACTACAGTGGGGGCCACATGGGCACCTTTTACATGAGTCTTTCTGGAGAGATACTTATCGGCATCGAGGAGGAACTTATGCAGGGAGGAGTTCTATTCTCTTACTCATGGGGCCATGGACATCATGCAGTACGAGGCCAAGTTTACGAGTTTGTCTCGATTTGCACCAGAGGTGGAGTGCACAGATGAGTTGCTCTCGATGAGGTTTAAGCGGGGCTTGAGGCCGGCGATCAAGGAGCGGGTGGCTGTGATGGGATTTTGTGTGTTCAGATAGCTGGTGGAGGCAGTAGCGAGGGTTGAGAATGCTTTGGCTGAGACTCGAGCTTCCAGAGAGGCCAGGACATCGCAGGGTGGAACGGAGGCGCAGACAGCTGGGCGTCCCAGTAAGAGGCAGAAGTCCTTTAGTTCTAGCTTCTACCCATACGGACCATAGCAGTTTTCAGCACCATCACCATTTGTGGCTTCGTATGGGAGGCCAAAAAAGAGAGAGTTGATCTGTTTTTGAAGCAGACAGCCGAAACATCGTGCGGAGAACTATTTACAGTTGAGACAATCTCAGAGCTTGGTTCCAGTGCAGCCGCAGGGGAGGGAACTGCTAGTTTGCTGTGGGTATGGACAGCCCAGACATATTCGTAGGAATTGTCCCCAAAGAGGCAGTGCACCGAGTAGGGAGGACACGCCAGTGGGTTTGTATGTGCAGGGTCGACAGCAGCCTTCTGCAGTACAGACTTCTTGGATGGCAGGTGGGAGTACATCAGTTCAGTCGGTGCGGCAGCCGACAGCGCCGAGTTATGGCGGACAGGATAGAGTGGGGTTGCCCTGAGTATATTCTCTTACAGCTCGCGGTACATCTAGGGCACCGGTCATGCCGGAGGATGCTGATATGCCTTCAGCGAGTAGAGGTACTTTCTGAGTATGCAAGCTTTGGACCAGTTCCTTTATTGCATCTGTTTGGGGTTGGTTATGGATCCCGAGGATGGTGTGCTGTGTTAAGGCAGTGGTTGGTAAGGTTGTGAGGTTAGGGGAGTGTAGATACCGTGTTTTTGAGATAGTCAGCCGTTGTTTAGGATGCCTGACCTTATTTAATTATATCCTAGGAATGGTTTGGCTGACCATCTTGTATGCCTGTGTCAGTTGCGATTGATGGCTTGTTCTCTTTTGGCCTTATGTCAAATTTCGAGGGCGAAATTCCTTTAAGGGGGTAGAGTTTTGAGACCCTGACCCGTTTTTTTTTTCTGTATTTTTGGACGCGCGTTACGTGTTTTTGTTTGAGTATGTTTTTAATGTTTTGATGCATGATCGGGTTTAGATAAGCATGTGGGGTAAGTTCCCGGGGCCGTGGGCCATTATGGGGCGATTTTTTAAAAATTTCATAAAAATATATTTGAGAGACCTATAAATATCTGGAGTTAGATATTTTTATAAAAGATATTTTTCAAAACTTCTCCCGTAAGTTTTTCATTTTCTCTCTGCCTTCTCTCTAAGTTCTCGGGGCCCAAGGCTCGATTTTCAACGATTCGACTACCGATCCTTGTTATTGGCACGGTGGGCTACGCAACCCTATGGTCAAATTTTGATTTTGGCGAAGCTCAATTTTGCATGTGGTTCGAGGTGGTTCGAGGCGTCGAGTTTTTAACTCACCGAGGTAGGATTCTAGACGCTGCTGCTGTATAAGGGTGCTACATGTAAACATGTGTGTTTTTAACGGTTAGATCTCAGTAGATATGAGTTTGTTTCAAAGTTGGGTTTTGGGCTGAAAACTCATTTTTTGGCGATTTCGTGGATGGAATCGGGTACCGGGTGTTTCTGTGGTGGTCTTGGTGTTAGGGCTAGGCGTGTGGATGTTTGTAGTTGTTGAATTGGTGTCTGGAGGCTTCGATCTGGGGTTTGGAGGTTCAACCCACAGCTTAGAACGGTTTCTGGGTTGGGTTCAGTCGACTAAACCTATGAGTTCAGTCGATTGGATCATGTGTTCTTGGGTTCAGTCGACTAGACCTCGAGGGTCAGTCGATTGGACAGTGCTCCTGGGCATTTTGGCTTTTCCAGTGTGTTTTTCAGTCAACTGGGGGTTGGGTCCAGTCGACTAAAGTTGTGGGTTCTTGGTTTGTGATTTTGGGTTGATTCCTTGATTTTCGATTGGTGTCCTATGGTATTTAATTGATTAATTTATGGAAATTACTTGATTTAAATACCTGTAGATTCCTTTTGGAATTTGGTTGGTCGTATGGTGGTTTTGGGAATCCGTGTTGTGATTCCGGATGTTTGTTTAGATGCCGTCCTCGGGTTGACGTGCATGGTTAGGTTTTGGGTGTTGTGGCACGGTCGTGTGTGCGATGGTTATGCACGGGAGGTATGAGGTTTTGGTGAGAACCATGGTTGTGGGTTTGGTGTTGGCTTTGACTAACTTTCGGTTGACATATTGAAGATCAAAATCAGATAATAACAACAACCATCGGGTTAGCCTTCCTGTTTGTGCCGACTTTTCGAACAGATACTTCAACGGGTCCATCCGAGAGATGAGGTTTACTGTGAAAGACAACATGTAGTGCCTTAATTTTCGGGAAGCCTAAACCACGGCCCAGCATGTCTTTTCCAGTGGCGTGTACCGTATTTCCGACCCGGTCATCTTCTTGCTTAAGTAGTAGATAGCCTTTTCGATTTCAGTCTCACCTTCTTGTACCAGCATACATCCCATTGCTGAATTAGTTACTGATAAATAGAGGATCAGTGGCCTATCAGGTTCGAGAGGAGCTAGAATAGGTGGGTTCTGTAGGTATTGTCGCACAACATCAAAGGCGTCTTGACATTTCTGATCCTATTCAAACTCGACTCCTTTCTTCAGCAAACAAAAGAGTGGTTCACAGGTAGTTGTCAATTTTGCGATGAAGCGACTGATGAACTGAATCTTACCCAGAAAGCCCCTAACCTCTCGCTCAGTCCTTAGAGGAGGCATTTCCAATATTGATTTAATCTTTGAAGGATCGACTTCAGTGCCTCGTTGAGTGATCATGAACCGAAGCATTTTTTCAGCAGTGACTCCAAATGTACATTTCTATGGGTTAAGCCGCATCTTGTACTTTTGAGTCCTTTCAAAGAATTTTTGCAATGCTGTGATGTGGTCATCCCGATCCTTAGATTTGACTATCATGTCGTCCACGTACACTTCGACTTTCTTATGTATCATGTCATGCAATAAGGTAGTGGCAGCCCTTTGATAGGTTGCCCCTGTATTTTTCAAACCAAATGGCATCACACGATAACAGTAGGTACCCCAAGGCGTGGTGAACGGCGTCTTTTCTCTGTCTTTGGGATCCATCAAAATCTGATTGTATCTGGAGAAGCCATCTATAAATGACAACAAGGCGTGCCCCACTGTACTATCTACCAAGACGTCGATGTGCGACAGCAAAAAATTGTCTTTCGGGCTAGCCTTGTTGAGACCGTGAAAATCTACGCAAACTCGGATACGACCGTCCTTCTTAAGTACAGGAATAATGTTGGCTACCCATTTCGAATACTCGATTTTCATCAGGAATCCAGCGTTAATCTGTTTGGCAACCTCTTCCCTTGATCTTCAAAGCCTATTCTGGCCGAATTCGTCTTAATTTTTGTTTGACCGGTTTAGCATCAGGGTATAGGGGGATATGGTGCTGGACAATGTTAGGATCAATTCTGGGCATATCCTCATAAGACCATGCAAATACGTCTTTGAATTCTTTTAATAAAGTTATTAATTGTTCTTGTTCAACTGAGGATAAAGAAGAACCGATTTGAACATTTTGCGGGTTGGTTTCATTACCCAGATTTATTGATAAAGTTTCTTCAATTATTAGTTGGGCACGCATTTCTTCTTCTCTTTTTATTAAAAGTTTTATTTCTTCGGGGATATCCCCGTTGAATTCAAAATCGCCAGAAAGCGCATAAAATAAATCAAACAAAGCAGAGTAATCGAAAATCTTGTCTATTTCATTAAGAACAGTGAGAATTACAAACTCGATGGCAAAAGCAGAGAGAGGAGCACCAACAAATGTGCCCTCAACTATAGACTCCGACTCAAATTCAGACTCAGGATAGACGACCTGTTCATTACAAAACTCGATGATCCAATTCTTCATTTCTTTTGCAGCAGCATCAACGATAAGCTTGGTGTAGTCGGCTGGCGTGCTAAAACCCATCATGAAGCAATCTGATTCGGCTATACGCAACTGAGCCATATTCTCATTAACAACACTCCCAGGTTAGCTCCATCAAGCTTGTCAACCCAGTCCTCTTCCTGAACCTTCTTTTCCTCTTTCTCTCCTTCCATTATTTTTTTCTCTTTTGTGTCAGACAGCTGCTGGCTGAAAAAGATCTCCAACCCCAACAACTTTTGATTGGTCTCTTTGTCGATCCACGGCTTCGAAAAGCCACAATACGAAAAATCTTCCCCCTCCTTGACGAAGTATCTGTTGAGCGTCTCAGAATAATTGGCCTTTCGCCCCCTTTTAGGCCCTTCCAGATCTTCTTCCATTGGCTCATACCCAAGACCAAAACGGTGCAAAGTCGGTAATACCTGAATGGGTTCTGGGATTTCCTACAGTTTACGTCCCAATCCTATACCCGGGAAGAACATTTTCCTCATCATTGTTACTGCTCGTGGGTTGACATACCTTTCTTTTTCATTCATCAGCATCTGAACTGTTTGTGCTTCATCAATTTGAAAATCGCTGAGCAATACATCATCTTCACTATGCTGAACTTCTAACAGAGTTGTGCCCTCTCCTCATTTCGGAGGGTGAATACTGTCCTCTCCATGAATAGTTAAAATTGTCTCGTTCTTTATCATCTTTAGTTTTTGGTGAAGGGTAGACAAAATTTCCTGGACATTTGGGTCATGCAGCCACGACCTGCCCAGCAGCAGATTGAAGGAGGCCGGTACGTCTAGCACGTGAAACTCAACTGACGTCTGTAGAGGTCCTACTGAAATGGCGAATGATACCCGTCCTAGTACATCCCTTCTTGTGTTGTCATAGGCTCGCACCCCTTGATTGTAGGGAGTGAACTGATTGGCCTCATCCCTAGGCAGACAGTCATTTTTAATGGGAAAACGTTCAAGGCAGACCCATTATCAATAAGGGTTACTGGAACCCACTTTTCTAGGCATTTGACGGTGATATGTAGCGGCTTGTTGTGAATTTTTCCTTCAGCGGGTAAATCCTTATCAGAAAAGAAAATGACTCTTGGTTCGGCGGCTGGCAGAATAAGCCCAATAAGCTGCTCGGGGGTTGTATCTATCGGGACACTAGCCTTGTTTAACACCTTCAAAATAGCTTGTCTATGCTTATATGACACCATCAATAAACCCCAGTTACTAATGTTGGCCTGTGTCTTTTTCAACTGTCTTAATACAGCATCATCCTCCTCCTCTTGCTCTATCTCTTTTCCTTTTTGACTCGGCTGTCCTTTCTCTAGCTGGGCTGGCTTAAAATATCATCTACTTCTAGTAAGGTGTTCTACGCCATCTTCGAGATCCCATAATTCTGACATCACATTGTCAATCTGTCTCACTTCGTCTATGTGCAGAGGTCTTTCAAATGCCCACAAATTACTTAGGTTACTAACGGCTGCCCTTTCCCTCCTTCCCTCGTCATCTTCAATAGCCCATGTATTGTTAATTTCCTCTCAGATGTCCTCTTCAATAAAATTCACTTGCTGTTCCTGAATGGCCCAGAAATCAATCCACTCAGCCCTATCAGATTTCAACACGATTCTTACTAGCTAGTAGGACTGCATCTCATCGACATACACTTCCTCCTCAAAAAGTTGGAGAAGGGTGATTCCATCAAGCGCATGGCCGAACCCATAAGGTCGAGTCGAGTAGTCCAATAGCCAGTCATCTTCTTCATTGCGCTCCTCCTTTTGCTGGTAGGCTTAGATTATCGATTGATACCATTTTCAGGCATTATCATTCTATTCTTCCATCCTGTCTCGACCGCTTCTGATCATGACAAATGAACATGTTGACTGGTCTTCAATAGACGAAACATAAGGGCGTGGCAGGCATGCTGAACGGATATATTGGCCCGGGTTCTCTGATTCCCCCAAAGACATATAATTTGTCCTAGCCTGCCTGGCATAATTCGGTAGTAGGTTGGTAGTGACATTCGGCTTTGGGGTGATAGATGGTGGTGGGATCACCTTGTTGTCAATGAGATTCTGGATCTCATGGCAGAGTCTCATACATTTGTCAGTTAAATGCCCGTGACCTTGATGGAAGGCACAGCATTGGAAAGCATTGAATCTTGGCGGTAGGGGAACGGGTACAGGCATGGGGTCTAATGGTTTGATGAGCCCTTTCTCGACGAGTTGCTTCAGGACGGTGGATAAAGAAATATTGAGGGGAGTAAACACTCTCCTTGGCCTCTGTTACTGTTGGCTGTTATCTGATTGTTGGGCATTATTGGACTGCTGGGAAGAAGAGGATGGGTTCAGCAGGTTTACCTCGTTTGAGCGGGACACGAGGTTGGTGGTGGCGGATTGGTTCTAGTTATTTGTGGGGAAAGTCCTTCTGGGCTTCTGGCTTGGCTCGGTCTTTTCAATATCCCCAGACTGGATTGTATCTTCTATCTGAACCCCAGCATCAAACAACTGCTCGAATGTAGAGAGTGGCTGCGTGATCAAATGACGCTTCAACAGGGACTGCAGATTCTTAACCACAATCCTTACCTGCTCTTTCTCAGTGGGCCTATTTGTCATTTTGGCGGTCTTACCCCTCTATAGGGTCAGGAAGTCGACAAAAGATTCTCTATTCTCCTGTCGGGTCAATTTAAACTCTCGGGTAGTTACATCCAGTTAGACATTGTAACTATATTGGCTGATAAAAACCGTTGCAATGTCCTCCCAAGTTTTGGTCTTAGCTACATCAAGGGAGAGGAACCATTTCTGGGCTGCCCCAAAAAGAGATCGGTGAAAGAGCTGAGCCTTTAACTGGTTATCAATCCCCATTGGCGACAGAGTACCAACATACATTCGAAGATGAATTCTGAGATCTCTAGTTCCGTCAAATTTTTCTATGTCCATCATTTTAAACTTTTTCGACAATTTAGCATCTAGAAACAAACATAGTCCCCCTACGTCTAACATGTATTCCTCGACTCCCTTGGCTTTCCTAAGAATCTTCTCCATCCGATCGATCTTCTCAATCAGTGCAGACTCTCTAGACGGCGCAATGTTTTTCTCCTCGACTAACACCTGACGAGGATTCTGTGGTGGAGGTGGAACAACTTGCGATCCATCAGGGACCTGGTTGTTATCCCAAAAGTCCTCTTCATTTTCATTCGTGTCATTCGGTTGTCCATTCGCAATAGGGACACGGGCCTGAATTGCCCAATTCTGTGCCTGACATTGCACTTGAGCCTGGGTCTGTTGCTCTACGGCTCTTTGTATATCAGTAATCGCCCTCATTAGGGATGCCAGCTTCATCTCATTTTTTGCCATTTCAACTGACTCAGTCGACTGTTCAGATACCCTATAAAGTTTTCCTGTTACTGATCTTTCCCAGACACGTGTTGACTATACTTTTCTCGGCCCAATGGTAATCCCACAGAGAAATCTGATCCCAAAAGCAAAATGATCAGTATCAGACACTTCCCGGACAGATATTCTGACAGTAAATAGTAGATATCTCAAATTTTCAAAACAACAGATCATGAGTAGATAACCATAGAAGCTATAACAATGCCCCTACCGGGCTTATATTGGTAGCATAACAACAGGATGACTCAAAAACCACTATGATGGTTGAAAAAGGGGATCAACTAAATTCTAGGGGGAAGGTTTGCCCAAAACGGATAGCACTCTGACAAGAAAATAAAGCTATACTGACCGGACTGATTCGACCTAAAAATTTTACGAAAAAACGAGTAGCATGACGGTAAAGAACTAACTCTCACGGGTATGACAAGGGTTTGAAAGAAACGAGTCTTTGTCGAGGAGGAGTAAACTAACGACCCGAAAAGATCTCAAAGGAGAGAGAAACTATCCCAGAAGCCTCTAAGCAAAACATTTGCATGACCTCGAAAAAAAAACTGTGGCGTAAAAGCCAAACAAGAGGAAAAGAAAAATTCGGATAAGAACCCGAAGGTAAAAAGAGAACCTAATCAAAGGATAACGAAAAACCCGGGCCATACCCGGGAAAGGAACTAGCCTAAGCTGAAACAAACAATCCTAACAATAGCAATCAAAGCATACAATTAACAAAAACACATAATCTTACTAAGGTTGCAACACTTAATGGAGAGTTCTAAGTTCATTATATGCAAAATGCTAATTTTGGTCAATTTGAACATGGTACCTTCTGAATAGAGCTGGGTATATACCTCTCATGCCTGAAGTGGGGCAGGACATGCTCAAACAGTACGACCGAACTCTTTTACTGCACCTATGATAGCATACAGTCAGTAAGGGTTACCCGTCTTCCCTACAATCCCTGAAACGCATTAACGCTCAGGGCATCAGGTCGACCAGGCAGGGGGTTGAAGAACAATGCACATGCATGCGAAAATACAAATGAGAAATTTTATTAAGAACCAATGATATTTTCAAGTTTAGCTCTCTTATTTGATTTTGTAAACCAGTCCCTAACAGAGTCGCTAGAAAATACTGTATGACTTGGATTGAGGGGTTTTTTTGAAAGATGGTAAAAAATATGGGATTCAAAAGATGTTTAAAAAATATTTTAACACTTTGAAAAGCAAAATTAAAAATCCCTTTTTTGTTGAAAAATGAGTCGCCACTTAATTTTTGAGAAAAACTAAGAAAAACAAAAATGGCTACTGATCTTGAAAACGTTAACCAGAGAAAAAGGGTTCGGGGGCTAAGGTACGAATCAAGAAAGGTGTTAGGCACCCCATTCACCCAATCGTAAGGTTGGCCTCTACTAATCATCATGAATTTTTTTAATAAAATTTATCAAATACATGCAAATAAAGAAAATGGAGGCAAAGAGAGAACATCCAAAATCAAATATAAAAAATACATAAAATATGTACATAACACTTCAGAACACAGAAATGTCAAAAAAAATTTTTTAAGTCCTATGACATGCAATTTGTAACTAAAGGATACATGGAACACTCGCACATGCAATTTTACAAAAATAAGCTAACTATCATGATTTGTCTAAAGCACAAAATATACTAAAAGATGCTAAAATTATCTAAACATGAATTTGATAAAAATAAGTTAAACTATTCTAAACATGTATTTAAAGAAAATAACCAAAATATGCACAAACATACATTAGATAAGCATTTAATACTAAATGTAAAGATGCATAAAAAATTCTATATTAAAAGAAAATTTACTAACAAAAGAAAATAAGGGTTACATGAAAAAGAGAATTTCAAGGTTTAAAGAAAAAAAAAATAAAAAAAAATTTATAAAAGAAAAACATGCTATAATGAAAAGGTTAGAAAACGTTCATTTAAATTACTAAAAGAAAACTTAACTATTCACCTAACTATTTTCATTTTAAAAGAATTACATTTAAAGGTGAAAACTAGTTTAAATGACTTTTTATAATTTTTGAATTTAATAAAGAGAAAGAAAGATAAGATGAGATAAAATGTTATGAAAAGAAAGAAAAGTTTTAAAAGAAAAAAATAGAGTATTAGAAGAAAAATAAGTACTAATGTTAAAGAAAAGAAATACTAAAGTTAGTAAAGAGAAGATTCAAAGAAAAAAAGAAAATAGGACATTATAAGGAAAGAGAAGAAAAAAAAATGTTAGCAAAAGAAGCTACATTAACATTAAAGGAAAGGAAAAAGATAGAAAATAAGAGTTAGAAAGAGAAGAAAATAAAATAGAGTATTATTATTAAAAAAAAGAAAATTGGACTAAAAAAAGAAATGTTAAGCTTAAAAAATAAAATAAAATGGAGTATTAAACTAGCGTTACAAGAAAAGAAAAAGAAAATAAAATAAAATACTATTAGAAAGAAAACTAGACTAACTAAAAAAAAAAAAAGAAATGAAATACTAGAATTAAATGAGTACAATATTGACGATTATAACTATTTTAACGTAAGTGATTTGAATTACAATAATATCGACTTGTTTAGTCGTATCATTTAATTATATTAGCACTAATTTGATGTATATATTAAAGAAAATGACAACGCGCTTAGTGTGAATGTGTGAATTAAGTGACGGATTAAAAGATTAAACTAAATGAAAGTAATTAAATAAGGACAAGATTAACTATGTAAATAAGAAGAAATACTTGAATTGAAATTAAATGTAACCCGATCACCCCAAAAGAGAGAGAATAGGGTTAGAAAGACCGAGAATTCAAACAAGGTACCTGAATTGTGAAATCCTCAAGTCGGGAATGTGCTCTGATGGGCCAATCCTCGAGTGGTGATCCAAGCAAGACTTTAACGCCGATTGGTCGGAGGATCGGTAGAATCTTGGCGTCGGGACTCGGGATTACTCAATATACCAGCAGAGTCTCTCTCACTCAAAATTCGTGCTAAAAACGTACGTTGGGGTACGGTATTTATAGAATTCTTCAACTAATGAGATGTTGCCACGTTTTGGGACACGTCAGGCCATTTGGACTTAGCGGTCGTCACAATGCAAGGTGGCGATCGCTATGTTTTTGGAAGTTTCTACAAAATTCTATGACGGTCGCCATGATGAGAGTTGGCGGTCGCCATGATGGAAGGTGGCAGTCGCCATTTTTGGTTAGGATTTCTACAAAATTCTATGGCGGTCGCCACAATGCAAGTTGGCGGTCGCCTTACTTGGGCAACAAGTTTCGATGGCTCGTCAAAATTTTATTGGTTTGAAGGTTTTGGGTTCGAATACCAAGCTTGAATCACTTTTCGAGGATCGAACTGAAGTACTATTTTGCCTATTTTCATAATTGGATTCACCTAAAATTAGACATGGTCAAATTGGGGTATCTACACCTAGATAGTTGCTATGTTTCATTTTACGGTAAATTTGGGTGTTTAATGGTGAAATAGTTTCTTTTTGAAAAGGATTGACCGAGCGATCTTTAGACCGATCGATCAGTCAGTCGGGGGTTTAAGTGGTCATGACAGGTAGTAGCATTGGCATTGGTGCCAAAGCTTCCACAAAATGCTTCTCTCTCTCTCTCTCTCTCTCTCTCTCTTAACCATTGTTCGAGACGTGGAGCTCCTAAGCTTCCCTCATAATTTACATTGTTTTTAACTCGGATTCTCGCAGTGCCACAAGAATTAAAGTTGATCTAGTCGCTGAGGGCTTCGTATCCATTCGAGTGGAATTAGATTTCAATGATTTTAAGGTTTGCATGGGAGGTTAAGTTTCGAGTTTTTAACTCAAAAAAGTAGGATTCTAGACTACCTTAGTGAATTGCTTGTTTTATGTGATTAAATGCATTTTCATTTGATTAAAATTCCATAAGAGTTGTTATTTATGTTTAAAACCCTAGGGTTTAGGGTTTTGGGTATAGAATTTAGGATTGGAGTTTAGGTTTAGGGCTTAGGGTTTAGGATTTAGAGTTTAGGATTTTAGGGCTTTGAATTTTGGGTTTTGTGTTTTGGATTTAGGGTTTAGGTTTTAGAATTATAGGGTTTTAGGGTTTAAGATTAAGAGTTTTAGGGTTTTGGGTTTTTGAATTTAGGGTATAGGATTTAGGTTTAGGGTTTAGGATTTAAAATTTAGCAATTTAGGGAGTAGGGAGTAGGGTTTAGAGTTTAATGTTTAGAATTATAGGATTTAAGATTTAGGATTTTAGGGTTTTAGGATTTTGGATTTTTGGATTTTAGAATTTAGGGTTTAGGGTTTTAGAATTTTAGAATTTTAGGGTTTAAGTTTTAGAGTTTAGCGTTTAGAGATTAGGGTTTAGGGTTTTAGTGTTTTAACGTTTTAGGGTTTAAGGTTTTAGGATTTTAGGGTTTAGGGTTTAGCGTTTAGGGGTTTAGGGGTTTAGGGGTTAGGGTTTTAGGGGTTTGGGGTTTAGGATTTAGGGTTTTAGGATTTAGGGGTTAGGGTTTAGGGTTTAGGATTTTAGGGGTTTAGGGTTTTAGGGTTTTAGGGGTTTAGGGTTTTAGGATTTAGGGTTTAGGGTTTTAGGGTTTTAGGGTTTAGGGTTTTAGGGTTTAGGTTTAGGGGTTAGGGTTTAGGGTTTGTGGGGTTAGGGTTTTGGGTTTAGGGTTTTATGGTTTTTG
>JAULJZ010085495.1:0-12489 GCA_032270985.1 Heliamphora pulchella
AAGCTTTCCTACACATGTTACTACGTAACAGGAACACATAATCATGCTATCACATAGCCACATAAGATCATGTTAACGCGTCTCACATACCGAGGAGAACTAATAAGACAGACTCATCCATTTGGATAACATATTTAGATTTCCTGCTAGAAAACACGTCGGCCAAATGCGTTTCTAACTTGCCTTCCAAATCTGTTACTCCAAACACCGTAAGGCAAAACTTATCAATCCTGAGATTTAACCTCCATACTCACATATATACATAACGATCATGCTCAGAAAGCTATTAGCATGTTATAAACCAATGTTTAAACACATGCAAGCAAGCATATACAATCAGCCTCACCAGGTGATAAACCCCTTTTCCCATGGCTCTTAGGTATTCGAACCCAGAGCTCCGATACCAAGTTGTCACGCCCCAAAATCCAGGGTCACGTGAAAATCCACCAAACACCAGTTTTACAGAAAATAGGTTTTCATACATTCAAATCCACCTATTGAAATCACAAGAAAACCCAATATGCATCTCTCATAAGCAGTAAACATCATGTATAGCATGCATAAGTATATCGCCTTATGGCGTACAAAACTGCCTTCATGAACAGGCATACCAAAAGAAGGAAAACTATAAAAGTCTTCCGCCAACACAAGCATCACCAGAGCTACTCCTCATCCACATCATCACCTGAAAACAGTTTTACAGAAAATTCCACCCGTGAGCTGAAGCCCAATATAAACAGACAATAAAGCTGTAAAACAGGTAATATGCAATCATATAGAGTGGGAGCGTACTCAACCACAAGCCAAAAAGGTTTTACGTCATAAAACCCCAAGTTTTTCACAAACCTCCAAAACAGTTTTTCCTTCACAACTAAGCATTTAAACAATGCTAAACACTTTTTACAGTTGAAGGAAAACAGGAATCACAACATCGTTCCCTCACGAAATGTACACCGTGAAAAAAGATGGATAAGATCCTATGTACAGACTCTGCCACAAGGATACAGGTAGCAACTATAGACTCCTGCACATTACCCTAGTCCTGAACCACTTAAGGCCTGCTAGATAATAACAAGTTCTATACGGAGCACCACGACGTAAAAGCTAACTTTACGGGCCCGACAACCCGAGGGAAAAGAGCACCCAAACTGACTTTCTTTACGGGAACTACCCCGAAGGATAACAAAGGTATCTACACTGCGCATGTTTCTAGACACCGTGGAAAACTCGTGCCAAATACACGTCATCCCGGTATATCTAAATAATCATTCTCAAAAATCGAACCATTTCACAAATATACATTATACATGTATACATAGATCCATCCATCAACATGGAGATCAAACAAAATATTTTCAAAATATTTTTACCGTTTTCAACAAAACGTTTCAAAACCTAAGACTCAACCCCAAGGGCGAGCTCCAAACCTCCCAAACACCAAGTGTTGAGATTTTTCACAAAATCACCATTTTCCCACAAAATCCACCGTTTTCAAGAAAACCCTTTGAAAACCTCACTACCACATGTCATACAGTACTATAAGCCAAGAAAAGCGAACAACATGCTTTTTATGAGAAAAACAAGGTTTAAACAGAAAATATAACATTTAATGCATTTTTTACCGATGAAAAAGTATACAATAACATACATCACCCTCATAATAGTAGTAGGTCTAGAATCCTACCTCGTTTGGTCAAAATTCGGCGCCTCAAAAATTGGACCTCGTCAGAACGAGAATCTGACCGGATGAGCGCGAAGCTAACAGCATAGATAGCAAGGATCCACAAACTGATCGTCGAAAACTAGGTTTGAGTGAGTCAAAAATGTAGAGAGAAGGCAGAGGAAATGGAAAGAACTAAGCTTTTCCAAACATTCCAGGGGCTGAAATACATATAGGCACCCCAAAAAGCCTGTTCAGTCGACTGAAGAGGCCACTTCATTCGACTGAAGCACCTCAAAAAATGCAAACCGCCTCAGTTCAGTTGACCGAACCCTTGAGTTCAGTCGACTGAACTCAAGAAAAGTGGTTTCGTCGACTAGGCCAAGCCCTCCAGTCGGCCGAACCCAAGGTTCTTAACCTACTAGTTTCCACTTCAGTCGACTGAACTCACCAGTTCAGTCGACCAAACCTGCTTTGTCCAACATACTGTTTTAAGTCTCGGTTTTGTGTTCTAAGGCCAACCCAACAAGATTAAATAAGGTCCGAGGAAGCATAAAACACATCTACATGCAGTTCTACAACTCCAAAACATAAACTATGCATCGAGGCTATTCATATACTGAATACACATCTCTCATACATAAACAATTCAAGACAACAAGGTTCCGGGTCTCATATACCATTTTTAAAAAGAACTCACCAGCAGCCTGGTACATTGTGAATAGCATGCCGTGATGTGAAGGTCGTCTACTATTTATCATTTGTTTAGATAGACTAGTTCATATTAATTTTATTATCTATACAACAGACCATACTAAGTAAAATTAAATAACTGATATAGTTTCGGTCCAATAAATAATAGCAATGACTCAGATGGAGAGTATACTATTATTTATAGCTAAGTATATACCATTACTTAATCCCAAATTAATTGTTTCGCAATAAACTCTTCAAATGAAGAAGTGATCAACACTAACAATTATCCAGAATCAATCCTAAAGGAGGTCTGTACTGATAATATCGCAATAAATTTCGTCCGATGGAGAGGAAGCCACTTAAAGCCAATACACAAAATTAATTACGTCACCTATAAACTAGTGATGGAGACCATAGGATTTATCTGTGAATAAATTCTCTCACCTACTTACTTTTTAAAATATTTTTTAGAGTTAGAAAAAACTGTTTAATTTTAATAAATTCATAATTTCGAAATAAACCACATGTTACAATGATTTCAATTAAAACCAATCTTTACGTGTTATATGTGTAACTAATAAAATTTACAATTCTCCCTTTTTATGAAAAAAACTAAATAAAACTTGAAATTTAATTTTATTGTCCAGTTACGCATATTAACCAATTTTAAAAAATTCATTTAAATTAAAGTATTTTTCAAGCATGCAAAAGCAATGGTTATCCATGTTGTCCAGAATCATACGTCCACAACAAAAATCATAAACAATATAAACATCCATATGATAATAAATAAAAAGATAATCTCGGCTTCTATGGTCGTTCTAGAATTCTTGAGCCACCTCTTGATCTCGAGGCATCCTAGTTTGTCCGCACGGCACGGGGTCCAGGGGCAGTGCCCTGGCAGGGTCCAAGGGCAGCACCCACTGCGGGTTCAGGGGCAGTGCCCTTGAAGTCAAGCACCATTCATACATGTCAAAACCCTGATCCCTGTCAAAAACTACAAACACACTAGCTCATTCCTTGACTAAAACTGCATTCTGGACTTGTTACATTTTCGTCTGGATGGGTTGTCCGCCGTCCAAACGGTTCTGCACCAGTAGCTTTTCTATCCAGATGGATGCCTGGCTGTCTGGACGATTTTTCTCCAAGACCTTTTTCATTCAAACGGACGTTGGAGCATCCAAACGAAATCCCTCTAGAATGATTTCTATTCGGACGAACGTTGGGGCGTCTAGATGGAATTGATATTTTTTGCACTTCGTTTGGCAAACCTTAGATGCGCCTTCATGCATCATAAAAGTTCTAAACTCATTAGAACTCTGCAAAACATTGGGAAACAATACTAGGGCCTCCAAAACATATTCCAATCTTCAACTTTAACCTATTAAAGATTACAAGCTCGGTTCCTATGCCTTTATATCAGGAGTTCACGTTCAATCTATAAGAGAGAGAAGGTTACACAAGTTCTTATGCCTCCAATGAAGTTCAAATTGATTCTACCACGATTCAAACATCGTGGAAACCAAAAAACAATCGTCATACAAGATATGCAATCATGTATGGCCATAAAGTCAGGATAAAACACTGCAAAACAAAAGGTTAGCACAATTCTAGCCTACCCGAACCCTATATGCATAGATCAACAGATATGGACAACATGGACTTGATTCAACCCATATGCAGCATCAAAGACCACTCTGATACCACTTGAAGGGACCAAAATCCTAGGAAACTAAGATGGTGCATGCGAATCGAATCAAATGCAGTGCAGAATACAACAAAAAACTAAACTGCATTGCACCGTCCCGACGAACGAGAAACCGTCCAGACGAAATCCGTGCGGGATAAAACAGAACAACTTTCGAACCCTAAAAACTGAAACCCAGTACACCCACAAGGCGGAATAAGAATTATACATATGTGATCCCTCTGGTTTGATCACGTTTCAGCACTTAAACTTTAAATCTAAATATCAACACAACAAATCACCAGCAATCTTTTCTTCGCTCAAATCATCTATTATATTCCTAAACGCCAAAATAAGAATAGAGTGTGGGCTTTCATCCTTCTTGCTTGTAACCCTATCTGGCTGTTTTCTTCTCTTTTTGGTTCTCACGTCACGTGAAAACCCTAAGAAGATTGAATAATGATTTGTATCTGGCGGCAAGGGTTATAACAACATATAAATAAGTTATAGTAGGGGCCTAAGGAGTAAATAAGACTTGAGCTACTAACATTATTAGGAAAACCCACTTCAACCTAGAAACAATTTTCTAAAAACATAGATTACAAATCATACTACTAAAGAATTGTAATTGCACTCCCAACCTCATTTCCAAAACCAATTATTTGAACTCATGTTATTAAATGCCTATTATTCTCCACACGATAATATTACAGATACCCATCAATTAAATTAAATTACTGACAATTATATTTAATCGATCTCTTTAATAATTTTGTTAAGATCTTCCACTTAACTTATTTGATATCCTGGATTATAAGATCCGCTTGCAGGATTTGGCATAATTAAAACTTATAAATTTCTTTAAGGGGGTATCATCAATACTTTACCTGAACGTGAATTCCGTCAATAATTAATATCCACCTTATATATGATGTTGTTGTCCAACTTACCGAGATTATAGATCCGTAAAAGATCGCATTCTCTAATGAATTGAAATAACGAACATTAAATATACGTGTCTAATAATTATTTCGAAATTAATAGTATAAACACTCATAGTAATCATATGGTATAAATTAATTTATATAGTCAATATAAAATTAATTATCTTAACGCGGTCCTTTTTAGTACACAAACTATACTAACACAACGACTCAGAACAATTGTCGAAATAATTATTGTTCCCTATAATTAAGACAGATATACTAAAATACTGTGTTACAACCGTATCGATCGTTTGTCTAATTCCATTTAAGACTGTGAACCATAAACTTATATTTTACAAGAACCAATAATCTGAGCTTTCATGTGTAAGCCGAACTGTACATACCAGATTAACAATTATGTAGAATAAAAGATATCTATGCACAACATTAAATGCATAATTTTTAGTATACAATCTTAACAAATTTAACACTTTATTCATATTATGTTCATTTACAACTATTTATCACGTTACATTTAACACTTAAATGTTCTCTATTGTCCACAAATTATTTGAGAGGTTGTCTAAAATTTATATGAAGCGGGGTGGGTCCCGTCGACACATCTCTTGCTATCTCATTTGACAAGAAACTAACACGTCTCTCTGATTCTGCTCAAACACCCAATCTAAAATGTGAAACTGAGTTGCTTAGAGCTCAATATATTCTCTTGTAAGCACTACTTTTTTTTTAATCTTTCATCATTTTAACTAGTAAATCATGTTAATTTAATTTATCTTGTTCTTGTTGTGTACATGAATTTATCCTCTAACTTCCTAATTAAACATGCATGCATTACAACAATAATCATAAAATATCTTGCCTATTAACTGAGATTAAAAATATACCATCTCAGTTCTAAAATCGAGATTTATTCAGGCGTGATTAAAAATTTTCGGAAACAATCTCGATTTTTAATCGAGATCATATTTGTGAGACCCGGTCTCTTTTGTTTTTATATCTCTTTTATGTAAGGTGTTGGTTATCATTTTAATAGTGATACAAAAGTATGTTTCTATATGTTTTATGCATGTGTTGGCTTAGAGTGCACGTTGGTTTAATTACTGGTCTTGTCGGACCTCACAGTAGAAAGTTAGAAAACTTTTTTGGGCCGGACCAATCGATCGGTCTTTAGACCGCTTAAGCGGTCTGTCTGTGGAGGTTGTGTATAAGACAGCTCACCACCTTGGTTTTTGAACCAAAGTTTCTCCTACAAGCTTCTTTCTCTCACACTTAAGAACCCAAACCGGATCCTCTACATTCTCTCTAGCTTTTAGCTTGGTTCGGGCCCGGCTCTTAGCGTGCGGATAGTCGATCCTTACTATACACACCATGGGCTTCACGTTCATCGGAACGAAATTGCGTTTTGGTGACTTTGATTTCTCGCCGGTGCTTGAAATGTCGAGTTTTTAACTCTTAGAGGTAGGATTCTAGACTATCTTGTTTTAAAAAGGGTGCTACATGTCATTATTTGCATTTTCTACTGTTTTAAAATGCTATAAATGTTGGACTTCGTGTTTAAACCGTGTTTGATTGGACAAAAAGCATGTTTTTCAGTTTTATGGTTTACTACAAAGTTAGTGGATGTGTGTTTGTCCGTGATTTCCGAAATGATGAGTTTAAAAACCAGAGAGATTTATGTAAAAGTTGAGAAAGCCTAGTTTTGGAGATTCTGGGCTAACCCTTGGGGTTGAGCCGTGGTTTTTAAACTGTTCGGTTGGAATGGTGAAAATATTTTGAAAGTGTTGGTTGGTCTCCATGGTTAAGTGGATGATGTGGCAGAATACCGTTGAACATTTTGCATCTGACAGTGTGTATTTACAAACACTTTTGTAGCGAGCTATATGTTTTTTTAATGATTCTATAGACGTTTCCTAACAATGTGTGTGCGTACTTGGGCTAACATTGCACCTCTGTAAAAGTCCAAAAATTTTGCACAAGTAGGTGCTTCGCTCCTTTGGGTTAATCCTCGTAAATAAAGTGGTTACCCCAATGAGAGGGGTTTGTTGTTGTAGCTCCGTATAGAACTTGTCATTATCTAGCGGGTCATTGGAATCCCCGGACCTAGGCTAATGGGCAAGAGTCTATAATTGTTACCTTTATTCCTAGTGCAACAGAGTCGGTACATATGAATCATTGTCGGTTATGAGAACCGAGTTAAAAATAACGTTTTGTTGATGTTTTCTTAAACTGTTGGACATTATTTGAATTACATAAAAGTATGTGATTTTGAGGATGAAAAATTTGAGGCTTGTGAAGTCGAGTCGTGTCTATACTACGTGATTGCATATCTTGCTTTTACTTTATTATAGTCTGTTCCTATTGGATTTCAGCTCACATTGTGGGATTTGAAAACTTTTTAGGTGAACTTGATCATGTGAGTTGATCTCGGTGAGCCCTGATGGAGGCGAAGGCAAAACTCTTTTGTTATTTATAGTAGTTTTGTTGTTCGGTGGTTTATTACTACTTGTTGTTGGATCATGTAAAAAGGAGTTTATGATTCGGGCTTGAGAGCATGTTTTGTAAGCCGTGAGGCCTTTACATTCAATGCATGTATGTTGTATGACTCATGAGAGAAACCATGGGTTGATTGTTATTTTTCGTACTTATATTTTACGATTTTCTTTTAATTGGTTTCAATGTTCAATTACTATTTTCAGTTGGTTTTATTTTTTATATCAACTTCTATGCCTCGAGGGAGGATTTTGAACCTTGTTTTTGGCTTGTTTTGATTCGCATGGCTGTGCCCTGAACCTTTCAAAATGTGAAAAAAAGTTCAAGTGTTGAGTTTTGAAGGTTGGTGTTTTGGAAAAGGGTTTAGAGTCAGACCGCTTGACGAACCGCTCGAGCGGTCTATCGAGCAGTCATGGAAAACATTATGTTTTGTGTTTCGATTGAAAAAAACCAGTGGACTTGCAGGGACCGCTCGAGCGGTCTTTTGATCGATCGAGTGTTTTGGGCACTTGTCTGAAAATTTTGTTTGTTTGTTTTGAAAGTTGGCTATCGAGGACCATGACCTTATTCTTTTGGGCAATTCTTCGACATAAAATAAACCCTTGATAGTGTGTTTTTAAAAAAATTTTAAGCTTTCTTTTATCTATGTTCCTGGACCCGTCTTGGTTTGGGTGGTTTTGATGGATCTTGGTATGTCAAAACGGGTTTTCTTGGGTGGCTCACGTGACCCGGGTTTTGGAGCGTAACAACTTGGTATTAGAGTTCTGGGTTCGAATAGCTAAGAGCCGTGGGAAGATGTTACTGTTAGGGTTGGTATACTGAAAATTATATTTTTAGTATTTAATTTTATTTTAATAAAATTAATTTTCTATTTTATGAGAATTTTTATGAGTAATGTATGTATATCATTTCTTTAATGTTATGCATGGATGTTCAATATTCTGTATAGTATTTAATATAGTGTGTAGAGTACAGGTTACACAGGGAAGATCAGATTTTAGGTTCTTGCAGAATATAAGTTTTATGTTCACAGTTTCGATGAAAATGGACATACCATCGGTACGACTGTAGTACAGAGTTTTAGTAAGCCTGTCTTGATTACAAGGAGCAGATAATAGTATCGTCTATTGTTCTTACTCTCTGTGCTAGTACACTTTATGTGTAATGAACGAAATATTTTGGGTAATTAATTTAGTAATGACTACTGACTATATAAATTAATTTACACCCTAAGGTTATTCTAAATTAATCCTGAAATAATTATTAATTTGCATACATTTAGTATTCGTTGTTTTGATTCATTAGAGGGTGCGATCTTATATGGATATATTCCCGGTGAGTTGATAGCAGTATTATTTATATGTCAACTATTAATTATTGACAGAATTCACGTCCTGAAATATCATGATTGAAAATACTGTCTTAAGGATGCTTATAAGTTTTGACCGAGTCAAATCCTGCATGTGGATTTGATTATCCGGCGGTCAAATAAGTTAAGCGGAAGGGCTTAAGAAATATCAAGATACCGATTAAATTAAATTATCAGTAATTAAATTTAATTGGAAGGTATCAGAAATCTTAGCGTGGGGAGAATGATAAGCATTTAATAACATGAGCTCAATGCAAGAAGGTCTTGAGATTACGGGTCAGAGTGTAATTATAGTTGTTTAGTGGTGTGAACTGTAATTCAGTGTTTTATAGAAATTGCAAAAACTGTTGCGTCTTTTCATAATTACAGAAACTGCTGGTAGGTATCTGTGTTCCATTGGAAGTTTTACTCATGATTACTCCTCAGGTCACTGCTGTAACCCCATATATATGCAAGTAGGCTGAACCAGTTTCATATCATATTATTAATATATCATTTTTTTTCTTTCAAGACTAAAAATATATTTGGGTTCTGTCGGTACAAGTTCTCGATAGTCCGTAATCCACACTCCGTTTGAGGATCGCGTAAGAGAAGACAGTAGAAGATCTGACTGGAGTTTCAACTCGAAATTAAGTCGTAGTTGAAGAATCGATCGACAAAATGTATTCTTCTAAATTAACTTTTGTCGCACGGGTTTATTTTTGATCTTTCGACGTTAAAATTTTTATCTGGAGCTCGTTTCGGTGTTTGCCCCTCAAGTTAAATTTTTTTTATCGAAAATCGTTTGCAAAAATAATGATCTTGGCAATTTTGCCTCCAACGAAATGGTATCAGAGCCGTTTTGTTTTTTGTTTACGATTATCGGGGCTTGGTAGTTTTAGAATTGTTGCTAACTTTGTTTTGCAGGCATTCTAATCCCGATTTTATGATCATCCTTTATTTTCATATTTAATTAAATGCGTGAATAATGATTTAATTTAATTTTTTTTAATCGTGAGGGTTGATCGTGGTAGATTGATTGTGAACTCTACAGAGGCATAGAATCAATGTAAAAGTTATTGTTTTTTCGGTTCTAGTTTTTTTTTTTTTTATATAATCAAAAAAAAAAAAGAAAGGGAAGAACGAAGAACACTGTTGCGTCAAACTCAATGACCTTGGGAATCATGGATTAAGCATCAAAAAAAGCCGCCAGTTTGTCAAACACAGCCTAAGGCCGGCGCAGACTCCAACACAAGCAAGCGGCAATTCCAGAAAACTGTTTCAACAGTTTATTCAAATAGCATGCCTAGGTGAATGTTTTTTTTCAAGAACACAAAAACGGTGCGCCGGATTCCAATCAACGCAGCAGTGAATTCCAACGCTGCAGAACCATCCAAAATAGCAGCAATATCTGAAACAATGGTTTTGATGCAAACAGCAGGTGCTATTTTTTCGGCGCCAAACACGGCGCTATTCCAGGCGCAATTAATTTCCAAACAAAAAGCTACTGTTTCGGTTTAAAGCTTTAGCGGCAATTCCTAATAAAAAGCAACCAGTGGTTTCCAATGGGGATTAGAAAAGTGCAGCAGTCCAACAGGCGCAATATTTCGAAGTAGCTTTCCAAGCGCCGCAGCAGTGGTTCAAAAAGCGCAAATAGTGAAAAAGTTTTTTTTAAAAAAACTGAAGCTCTGTCGCCCAACTCCAACTCAGCTACTGTTTCGGTTGTTTTGGGTTTTAGGATGCTTGGGATAAACATAAAAATAATGGTATTCCAAGCTGTTTCGGTTTCCAACGCAAACAGTGCAGTGTGAGTCCAAGGCTGCCCAAGCAAATAGTATTTATCCAAATACAAGAAGTTGATTCAGATTTAGATTAAACTATTGAAGCTTATCTTTAACAGAATACTGAAATTTTTTAAAATTTTAGATGGATTATAAAATTGGGATATTTATATTTATCTTGCATTTAATTTTTTTTATTAACTACGTGGATGATATATATTGGTTTTATTTATCCTGTTAATTTAATTGATTCAAAAATTCGGTTTTAATTAAAATATTTTGTAATAGAAAATAAAATTAAGTTTTTCTTAATTAATTAATTAATTAAATAAAAAAACTTTAGCTATTTTATTTTTACAAAATATCACGTTTAAGATGATTTTTTTTAAAATCGGATATCTTAAAAAATCGTAAAAATTAATTTCGAATTTTGAATTAATTAAATAAAAAAATATTTAATCAAAATAAATTATTATTTTTCAAAAAATATGGAACGAAAATAAAATAAATAAATGCCTTTAATCATTATTTTAGCTGAAAAGTTAAAGAAAAAATTGTGTATTTATTATATTTTATTTGTTACGCATTTAAACACGAAAAAGATGGTTTGATAAACCAGAATATTTAGAATCGTGTACACGGGAAGATATTTGATTCTTTCAGATTGTGTGTTTTTCGACATTAATAAAATTATTTTAATTAAACGGATTTTTATAACCCTAAAAGATGTTTTAAAAATCTAAGTGGGAGAAGAAATTTATTCACAAATAAATCCTGCAGTCTCCATCACCAATTTGTAGGTGATGCAATTAAACCCTGCGTGTTGACAGTAAGGCCTTCCTCCCCATCGGACTGATTAATTATGGTATCGCCAGTACAAACCTCCTTTATGGATAATTCTGAATAATTGTTAGTGTGGATTACTTTTCCATCTAGAGGGTTCATTGCGAAACGATTGATTTGTGATTAGGTGATGGTTAACACTGAGATGTATATAATAGTTTTCTCTCCATCTGAGTTACTACTATTATATACTGGACTGAAACTATGTAGCTATTTAATTTTATTTGGCATAATCAGTTGCCTAGATAGTAAAATTAAAAGGAATTGGCCTGTCTGGTCTGATAAAGAATAGTAGATGTCCACCCATAGTGTTATGCTATTCTCAAGTAACCAGGCTGTTGGCGAATTAATTTTAAAATGGTAGAGGTAACCAAATTAAATAAATTCAAAGTTTTGCATATCATAATTAACGATTTTATTTAATTATGTGATTCTCAGTATTAAAATGGATTTCAACCCACTCACTTCAATACTCAAAGAAAATAAACTTACGAGACTGAATTTTGTTGACTGGAAATGTAACTTGGATATAACTTTAACTACAAATGGTATTCTTTCAATACCAAAAAATGTGATTGTTTCTCAAAAAGGTTCTTTATCTGGCCTGAAAGATATGAAAAAGAAAAAGATTCAAAAATAGGAAAACACGGATTCCAAGGTAGCTAGTGGGCCACGGACTAGTGTGAAAAAGCTGAAAGACAGATTTTATCACTACAACCATACCCGGCACAAGAAAAGGCTTTGTTCAGTATTCCTCAAAAGGCAGAACAAACAAGGTAATTTCTGTTCATTGGTTGTGGAAACATGTTTAGCGTTGTTATCTATCGGTACCTGGTGTGTAGATACGGGAGCCACTAATCATGTCTGCAATTCATTGTAGGGGTTCCAAGAAACTCGACAACTTAGTGATGGAGAGATTTGCTTGCATATGGGTAATAATACAAAGGTAACAGCAGTTACAGTAGGAGATGTCACTCTCAATTTTGGTAGAGATCGAGTTTTAATATTGAGAGATTGTCTTTATGTACCTGCCATTA
>JAULJZ010085506.1:0-12489 GCA_032270985.1 Heliamphora pulchella
GTTGTTGGAAAGTTTGGTCTGGTTTATTAGCTAAAAACAGGGTGGGTACACAGTACACAGTCAGCATATGAAGGCAATACCCAAAAAAAAGAAGTTGAGACTTGATTGCATATTTGAAAGGATTCCACTGCCAACATTTGGATTGATGTTTGTGGGAAGGAGGAAAATTTGACCTTTGCATGTTGCTCTCTATTTGAACGTTTGTATGTTGAACTCAACTTTCTGTTGGGAACAATTGACGAAACTTCATAATTTTAACTATATGTAACTCTCTCTCTCTCTCTCTCTCTCTCCCTTTTTAGTTTTTCCCCATTTAATGAACTGCATTAGTTTTTTGATTAAGAGTTTTCAATAGATAAATGTTAAAACAATATTGGAATTTGGAACTTCTATCAATTAGAGCACTTCTAGATCATGGGGAGGCTGTCAGAACTCAGAACCCACAAATGGGCATTATGAGGCACTGATTATGGGTTTAAATATGAATTTCCTCTGCCTTCCTTTGCTCAATGACTTTTTTCTCACGCTCACTGCAGCGATGGTAGGATTAAAGTGATTGGCGGTGACAATATTGAAGGTCTTCTTTTATCTGCCAAGCCATTGCCCTTCAAAAACTTAGAGGTCAGTGAATTAGATTCATAAAGTGATTGTGTCTTGCCTTTATTCTCTTCATTATTGTTTATATTTCAATTTCTTTTAGTACTTCATCTGTTTAGTTGAATTTGATCTAGTTTTGCTTTACTTAATTCAAATACTGCAATTCGCTACTACATTGCATTTATTTTGTTTCACGTGACTTGATATATCTCACACTTGCATATTTGTTTATTCTGCATCCAAATTCTTGAATGACAACCTGTTGATCCCAAGTTATTCTGTGCCATGCCCCTTTTGAATGTCCCATTGCATTTGTCTATTTTGGAAAACCAATGTAGAAGATTCATATGCTGCCTAAAATACCCTTTAATTTATTGAAATAAAAAATGGAATTCAGGCACCTAGATAAGATTCAATGGAGGGTAGCTCTGAAAAATTCATACTCACATTAAATTGTAGTTGAACGGGTATGTATTAAAAGATGCATTTTAGTTTGGTGATACTGCATACCATCTTTTGCTCAAAGAAAATACTTACCATCTTTTTCTCATACTCTAGCAAAATATACAGGATATATTTGTATTCTATTTCATAATTTTTGTTTTCATACAGTTCCTGGAAAACCAAGGGTTTCTGGCCAGTGTCTCGAATGAAAACGAAGTTCAGGTACTTATATTCTGTAGGCTATGTAAGCTGATCTCGTGAAACATTGACTGGGCAGAAGGCACTCCTTTTTGCATCTTCTATTCTCTCTTTATCTTTGCATCCAGTGTTTTGCAGTTCTTCCTTTTAATAGCTCAAATGCCTATGATTTTTGCAGGTTTGGGATCTAGAACACAGGTGCATAGCTTCTAATTTGCAGTGGGAGTCCAACATCACTGCCTTTTCAGTTATCTATGGCACACGTTTCATGTAAATACTGCAAAAATTGTTAGTAGTACTTGGTTTAAAATGAGAGCTTAAATTTTCCGTAGCCTGAAATATTGATTTTTTTTCATCTTTACATGCAGGTATGTTGGAGATGAGTTTGGTTTTTTGTCGGTATTAAAGTATGATCCTGAAAAAGGAAAAATTCTACAGTTGCCTTATCACCTTCCTGCAAATCTTATAACTGGTAATGACTAATTCCTTCATACCTAATGTGATGTTATTGAAATCCTATACTAACAATTTTTCTGCATCCACTCACACCCTAATTACACATTGTGTGTGCGAGTTTTTTTTTCTATTTTCTGGTGGGGGATGGCCCGGTGAGGGGTTTGCATTCCCACCTTTAGATATTTGATACAATTTTTGAATTTGGTGTCTGCTCTAGGCTAACCCCTGGTTCTCACTATGCGGTTATGCAAATTGTAAATGTAATATGCAGGGTTCTGACAGGATGGGTCAAAATTACTGACTATTACATTCTCATGAAGCACATTGGTTCAAAATGTGAATATCGACCAGCTAATGTAGCATTAACGCTAAGGTCTAAAACTTGATGGAGTGTGAATGACAACACTTCTGATTGAGATGCTGTAATACTGCTGCATTTATGCGCTATAGTAACCACTGTAGTAATTTCAACTACTTTTAGCTATAAAATGACGTATGAATAAAAGAAAGACCTAAACAACTACTACTTCAATTTTTTGGCCAGAATAATTGTTAATTGGTTTCGTGCCATTGTCTGCCACCCAAGGCTTTTGGCTTCCATGATGGGATAAGTTTCCCCATTAGTTTTGTGGTTGGTTTTCATTACTGAAAGTTTGTACGCAAGGTTGGGTTTGGATAGATGTCTTTAAAATGGATGGATTTGATTATGATCATCTAAGAAATATGCCTTAAGTTTTGTGCTTCATAACTTGCATTCAGATTTCAATTAATAGATGTAACTTACAATGTAGTATATTACAATCAAGGCCAGTGACCATAATGACAATAAAGGTCAAATTCAAATACGATATGATAATGTATCAAGATTACAAAGAAACTCCCAAAGTTGGACAGGAAATCCCCAAACAAATCAGGGGAATAATACCCATTTGCAGGAGGGGATTCAAACTTACTGACCTCCTAATGAAGTGCAGGGGTTGTAGCCAACAAGCTAGCCTCATTGGTTCGGACTAAGGATTTGAGCCCCTTATTTGGGGTGGATTTCAAATAAGTTGTAGGATTTATTTCAAATCCATCACAAGTGGGCTTTCTAGTTATACAAAGACCCTAATAAATTTCTTATTTTAGCCCATCCTTAATTCCTTTAGGTTTTTAATCAACTCCTATAACTCCATCAAGGTGCCACATCCCATTCTCCCTCAGGGGACTTCCACATTGATTGGTCTTAGATAAAGAGAGGGACGGAGATCTATGTGACAAACATCCCAAATTATACCGATAACATATAGTGTGTATTGTACCATCCCATACGTGAGAAGTTCGGTCAACCACTATTGAAGCTCTTGTGGCTCCAATTTTACTGGACATGTAGCGGGAGTGACATATACCTTTGTCCTCCCTCAGGCATACGACTAAATGAGCTAGTCTCAAGTTTTTGAGTTTTCAAATTAAGCCAACAATCTCAATTGTACTCATAAACTTAGCAAATTATAGAGGTTAATTAACTCATTAATTGCTCCAATTTCACCTCTGAATACGATTAACATAGGATTCAACCAAACAAATCACAAATTTATGTAGGGTTTAGGTAAATTTCGAAATTTATAGGGTTTCAGGGCTTTAACTAAAATTTCATCCCATATCAAAGCTTTCTTGATTCGGTGCTGGCATCGTCCAGTTTTGTAAGAAATTTCGTCGATCTCTGAGGAAAAGAGGGCGTTGGAGCTTGAAGCTCCTTCCATGGCCGAACGACGAAGAGAAGAGGAAGAACAGGGGTTGCGTTAACTGATGGTGGGGCTAGGGTTTGGCTGCCGACGAGGGCAAGTGGAGAGGGCAGCATCGGCGGTCACAGCAGTGGTGGGTATGGTGCGTCGCGCGCCTCGCGCGCCTCTCCTCTCTCGGCTTCTCCCCTCTCTATTTATGTTTCCTAAAGAATCTCAGCTTCAGCTGAGATGCAATGTATATATTATTATTATTTTTTTATATATATATTCTAGAAAATTCTACATAATTCTCAAAAATCACCTTCTTTAAACCTCCATTTTAATTTGATACATTTTAAATTTACATACTTGATATTTCTAACATCATATATTATATCATGAATTAATATCCTGAGATATCCACACGTGCCACCCCCATCCAACGTGCAATCTTTATCATTAAAATTATCTCCGCCAATTTAATTGGATTAATAGAGTTTATTAAAAAAATATTTAATATTAATAATAAATAACATAGATCGGGTCTCGACAAATTAACCAACTAAAGAGCTAAAAAATCACCTAAAAGGAGTCACAGAATTAACCAACCAAAGAGCTAAGAATATCGAAGCCCTAGACAGACCGTGAAATACAGATCGAGCAAAAAATAAATAAATTATAGAACTCCGAAAAATATAGATCGAAAAAAAATACAGATCAAGCAAAAAAATGGAGAAAGAGAAGAAAAAAATACTGAACTCGGAAGTCAGTGGTGACTGCTGTGGTGGAAAGCGGAGACAGTGGACGGTGGACTCTGCAGCAATGGATGGTGGACGGTGGATGGTGGACGGTGGACTCTGCAGCAATGGACGGTGGACGGTGGAGGCTATGCAGCGGTGGACGGTGGAGGCTCTGTAGTGGTGGGCGGTGGGCAGTGGGCGGTGGGCGGTGGGCGGTAGAGGCGGATAAACCCTAGGCGTAATAGAGGGTGAGGAGAGAGAGACGTGAGTGGAAAGTTAGTTGCTAAGACTTGAGAGGGAGGCTCAGTGTTAGTAAACTATTTAGTTTTTTAATATATTATTTATTTATTTATTTATTTGAAATTTGTTTTGATGAAATAAATTTAAAAATAAAAACTAATAAAAAGATTTAAAAAAATCTACTAAATAGGAAATAAAGAAACATAAATTTAGTTTATAAATTTATTTTAGGTAAAAAAAAAATTATCTTTCTATAGGATTTTTTTTAATTTTTTTAAAATTTTCCTCGATAAAAAAAAGTCTAAAATATAAAATATATATTTTTTATTTATTTATTTTAGATTAGTTTCATGAGATAAATTTAAAAATAACTTTTTTTTATCAAAAGATTAAAAACCTACTAAATACAAAATATAGAAAAATAAATTTAGTTTATAAGATTATTTTAGGTAAATTTTAATTTTTTTATTTTTTTTATCTTTCTGTAGAATTTTTAAATTTTATTAATTTTTCTTCGATAATAGTTATTAAAAAGATAATATTTTTATTAATAAAATAAAAAAATCTAAACTAAATAAATAACATAAAATAAATAAATCATAATCATTATTAGACCTTCATAAAAATGCACAAATACATCAGTTTATTTTCGATCGTTGTTTTATGATGGTAAAAAATCGTCTCAAATAACTACTTTTTAACGTCCATTTACTTACGACGGTAAATTACCGTCTCAAATGACTCATCTTTCCGTCCAACTTTTGACGACGATAAAAATCGTCTCAAAAGACTCATTTTTTGCGTTTAATTTTTTGCGTCGACAAATAAACCGTCGCAAATGATCTATTTTTGCTACCATCTTGTTGCGACGGAAATCAATCGTCTCAAATAAACTATTTTTACGACCATTTTTTTGCGATGGTAAAAATCCATCGCAAATGCCCTATCGTTTGAGACGGCAAATTCTAATAGTCGCAAAAGGTACTATTTTAGACGGCAAAAGCCACCAACACAAAAAATTTTGACACAAAAAGTGTTTTTTCTTATAGTAATAAAATCGGGATATATACACATCGTGTTTATATATATATGAACTACGTAGATGTTGTATTTATTTGTTTTATTTATCCTATTAATTTAATTAATTCAAAAAAACTCGATTTTAATTAAAATATTTTGTAATAAAAAATAAAATTAAGTTTTTTTATTAATTAATTTTAATTAAATGAAAAAACTTTAGATATTTTATTTTTTACAAAATATCACGTTTAAGATAATTTTTTACAAAATCGGATATCTTAGGAAAATATGAAAATTAATTCTAAATTTTGAATTAATTAAATAAATAAATATTTAATCTAAATAAATTATTATTTTTTTAAAAATATGGAACGAAAAATAAAATAAATAAATACCATTAATCACTACCTTAGCTGAAAAGTTGAAGGAAAAACTGTGCATTTATTAAATTTTATTTGTTACGCATTTAAATACGAAAAGATAGTTTAGCGAACCAGAATCTTTAGAATCGTGTACACAGAAAGATGTTTGATTCTTTCAGATCGTGTAATTTTTTAAATTAATAAATTTATTTTGATTAAATAGATTTTTGTAACCCTAAAAACTATTTTTAAAATGCAAGTGGGAGAGAAATTTTATTTACAAATAAATTTCGCGGTCTCCATCACCAGTTTGTAAGCGATGCAATTAAACTATGTGTTGGCAATAAGGCCTTCCTCCCTATCAGACAGATTAATTGCGGTATTACCAGTACAAACTTTATTTAGGGATAATTCTAGATAATAGTTAGTGTGGACCACTTCTCCATCTGAAGGGTTCATTGCGAAACGATTGATTTAGAATTAGGTGATGATTAACACTTAGCTGCATATAATAATATCATCTCTATCTGAGTCACTACTATTATATGTTGGACCGAAATTATGTCAACTATTTAATTTTACTTGGTATGATCAGTTACCTAGATAGTAAAATTAATAGGAATTAGCCTATCTGGACATACGATAAATAGTAGACGTTCTGTCATCGAGACATGCTATCCACAGTAGACCAGACTGCTGGCGAATTTCTTTTAAAATGGTAGAGAGAACCAAATTAAAATAAATTCAAGATTTTACTCATCATAATTAACAATATTTTCTTGATTATGTGATTCTCAAGATTAAAATGGTTTTCAACCCACTCACTTTAATATTAAAAGAAAACAAACTTACGAGACCAAACCATGTTAACTGGAAACGAAACTTAGACATTGTCCTAACTGTCGAAGATTACAAGTTTGTATTAACTGAGATATGTTCACCGGTACCTGATGTGGAGGCGACCGAATAGGAAACCCAGGCCCATCAGAAGTGGCAGAAAGCTAATCAGATGGCTCGCTGTTACATTTTGGCTTTAATGTCAAATGTTTTGCAGCATCAACATCAATCTATGCCAAGTGCCTATGACATAATGATGAACCTCAAAAAAATATTTGTGGATCAAAATCGTGCTGCTAGGCAGGTAGCCATGAAATCTCTAATGAATGCAAACATGGCTATTTTAGAGTTGGTATATTGAAAATCATGTTTTTAGTATTTAATTTTATTTTTATAATAAAATTAATTTTTTAGTTTATAAGAATCATTATGAGCAATGCATGTGTATCATTTTTTTAATATTATGCATGGATGTCTGATATTCTGTATAGTATTTATTCTGGTATGTGGAGTACGGTTTACATAAGAAGAATAGATTTTAGATTCTTACAGAATATAAGTTTTATATTCACAATTTAGATGAAAATGGACATACCATCAGTACGGTTCTAGCACAGAGTTTTAGTAGGCTTGTCTTAGTTACAAGAAACAGATAATAGCGTCGTCTATTGTTTCGACTCTCTGTTCTAGTACACTTTGTGTGTATTGAATGGAATATTTTGGGTAATTAATTTTATACGGACTATATAAATTAATTCACACCCTAAGATTATTATGAATAGTGCTTATCCTCTTATTCCTGACATAATTATTGATTTATATATATTTAATATTCGTTGTTTCGATTCATTAGAGGGTGCGATCTTATATGGATGTATATTCTCGGTAAGTTAGATGGCGGTATTATTTATATGGCGAATATTAATTATTGACAGAATCCATGTCCTGAAATATTAAAATTGACGATACTCCCTTAAGGAAGCTTATAAGTTTTGACGGGGCCAAATCCTACAGGTAAATTTTATTATTCGGCGGTCAAATAAGTTAAGCGGAATGGTTTAAGGAATATCAAGATTCCAATTAAATTAAATTATCAGTAATTAAATTTAATTGGCGGGTATCGAGAATAGTAACATGGAGAGAAATGATAAACATTTAATAATATGAGCTCAATGCAAGATGGTCTTGAGATTATGGGTCAGAGTGCAATTATAGTTCTTTAGTGGTTTGAACTGTAATTCAGTGTTTTATGAAAATTGCAGAAATCGCTGCTAGTTTTTAATAATTGCAAATACTTATATGAGGTTTACTTAATTGCAAAAATCACTGATACGTGTCTGTGTTCCATTAGAAATCTTGCTCATAATTACTACCCAAATCTCTGCTATAGCTCTATAAATATGCGGGTAGACTGAACCAGTTTCATAACTTGTCTTTCAAGACTAAAGATGTCCAGGTTCTTGTGGTACGCATTCTTAATAGATTATACCCCATCCTACATTCAAGAATCGCATAAGCAAATACAGTAGAAGATCTGACAAGAGTTTCAACTCAGATTCAAATCGTAGTTGAAGATTCTACCGATAAAAATGTATTCTTCTAAATTAACTTCAAATGCACAGATTTTATTTTGATCGTTTGTCATCAAAAGTTTTATTTGGAGCCAGTTTTGGTGTTTGCCCATCCTATTAATTTTTTTAGATGATCGTTTACAAAAACAAAGTTTTAGACTGTCTTGCCTCCAACAAATAGTATTAGAGTCGTTTTGTTTTATTTTCGGTTATCGGGGCCAGGTAGTTTTAGAACTATTGCTAACTTTGTTTTACAGGTGTTCAAATCATGATTTTATGATCGTTATTTCTTTTCATGTTTGATTGAATGGTGTGAATGATGATTATTTTTTTTAATCACGGGGGTTAACCATGATAGTTCGAATGTGAGCCTTTGAGATATAAGATCGATGTAATAGTTAGTTTTATTTTTAAAATATTTGTTTAAATTATTTAAGAACATGTTGAACATATCTAAGAATACGATGAACAGCGGCGAAACCGGCAGTGGTTTGGGTTTTCAAACGGGCCACGGATCGTGATAAGTTTTTAATGGTTTTAAATAGTTTTTTCCAGTGAGTTTTTTTGCGGTATTTATGCATTTAAAATAACATAAAAAAATAGGTCAAAAATAGCGAGAAAAAATCACCAAAATACCTCGGTTTCGGCAGCGGTTTTGATGATTTTTTGGGCTATTTTTGGAACTATTTTTTGATCTATTTTTTAGGAATAAAATAGCACTAAAACATACCTTAAAAATTGTCCAAAAACCCAAAAAAAATTGGGCCAAACAGTGCTTTAAACGGCAGCAAACAGGCCAGGCAGCGGCGGCGCAAGGCGGCACTGCTCGGGGGCTATTTCAAGGCAGTTTCGAGACTATTTTCAAGGCATTTTTTGAAGCATCATGTGGCTAGATATTTAAGATATTTTCTTCAAAAATACCAGCACCAAAGAAGCACCGAAAAAAGCCCAAATGGGAGGCGGTTCTAGGCGGCGGCACTAGGGTGCGATGGCAGTGGCTTTAGGCTATTTTTTTGACAGTTTTTCAGGCTGTTTTTGAGCAAATTTTTTGGTAAAAAAATTTTATTTTTTGATAGCTTTCTAACGATATAAATTTCGTAAAAACGAAGCTCAGATGAGGGGGCAAAAGCCGCCTGAAGTGGGCGACCATGGGCGGCGCCGGCGAGCTGGTGGTGGCCGATAGTTTTTTGGTTCTCCCAGAGCTATTTTGTTATGTTTTCTGATATATACGACACTGATATGATATATACTAGTATATTAGATAGTATCATGGAAGCCTGATGCAATCAGGATACAAAATCAAAGGCGAACAGGGGTTGATACAGCTTATTCTCTTTGGGAGACTGAAATGCCTCATTGACGGAGAAACCTAGGTCGATATCATACTCCAGCCACTGCCTAAAAGTTTTAAGCAGTTTTTCTTGAACAATACCATGAGCAAGCTCTACTTTTCATTGGCAGAACTTCTTAAGGAACTTCAAGTAGCCGAGGGTGTTCTTAGGAAGTCAGGTTCTGTATATGTGGTTTAGAAATATTCTTCCTCTAAGCTGAAAGGCAGGGAAAACAAAAAGTTTCAAACACAGGGAGGCATAGGTCCAAAAGCAGCTAAGGTGTGACGCCCCATCCTCTAGGCATGTTGGGACATACATAAGTATAGATAAGGGAAATATTCTGACCATTCATTCATATTTACATATCATAAATATTACATCATTAACAGTTTTGAACTGTTCACAAGTACATAACGATTATAGTTTCACAAAAGGTTTACAAAGAAATTACAATAAGCATAGGAAAATTGATAAAAAGGAATAAAAAGAGAAGATTCGAATCTTCAGCAAGCATTGTCGGGGGTCCACTAGTTCCTGCCACTCACCTTGTTCTTCAAAGCCTTCTTCTTCTTCGGGGGCGACTTCCTCCAAGAACTCCTCCTCCTCACCTGTGGTAAGAATGCCATGAGCCAAAACTCAGAAGAAAACTCTCCAAACTCTCTAACCAATCTCACGGCATAAACTCATCACAACGCATTTCATACAATACTTAAAGCACTTATAAATCAAGGAGACAGGCAAAGATATAAATACGGTAGACAGATAAGTATTAAACAACAAATTATGTAGGTAATGAAGAGTGCAATGCAAATGCGTTTGCTCAACCCAATTATAAATCAACCAATTGAATTTCAAGTGGTACTATTACGTTCCCGTACTTTAGGCTCCCATACACCAACGTTCTCGATCATAGCGGCGTATAGCGGGCGTTCAACTCAAGATGTGGCGCGGCTTAAGACCTAACATGGCTCAGGACGTACATGACCCAAAATCATTCATACCCGATACAATAATCTGAATGGCACCATTACGTTCCCGTACGTTAGGTTCTCGTACATCAGCGTTCCCGATCACTGCTGCGTATAGCGGCAGTTCGACACAAGACGTGATACGGCTCAGGACTTAACACGACTCAGGACATATATGGCCCAAAGTCATTCATACCTAACACAATAATCCGAATGGCACCATTACATTCCCGTATATTAGGTTCTCATACGTTAGCGTTCCCAATCACTACAGCATATAGCAGCAGTTCGACTCAAGACGTGATACGTCTCATGATGTACATGGCCCATTGTCAACACTCCCATCAACTAGGACTCACTATTCATGATAAAAAGTCTGCCTTCCCCCACATCAACCGTATCAAGATACAACTCAAAAATATACAAGAGGTAACCCACGAGATGTCTCCAGTGCCACACTCACAATGCTCATGATATAACAACTTATATTTCGAAGTGCAACTAACAATGGCATAATATGCAACTAAGCATGGTAAATTGTACAACCCAACATAGCATATGGTATAACTCATTAAAGTATGGAGTACAAGTATATGAAGCACAAACTATAATTCATAGGACATTAATTCAACTTAGTGGCATAGAATATACTCATCAAATAATCATTTACATACACTAGTCATCCAACATAATTTAATTAAAGCCTATATTTTAAGTCTCACAACATAACATGTCAATACACACTTAACCAAATTAAGATAAATGTTCAAGTGTCAATTTAAAAAGCATAACAGTATTTTGGAGTACTTAGACATTGAGTTAAGTTCTAATTTTTGGAAACCATTTAGATAAACATATTTTCTAAAACTTCTATGTTAATACTAAGGTCAGATCCTAAGGTAAATGAGTCATTTATTTCATTTAAGAGAAAATCATTCAGCACTTTATAAAGAAAAGTACAGAATTTAGGCCTCTGTTGGCCTCAATTTTGGGGCATCAAATCAAGAGTTATGGGTCTGGGTTTTCGGTATATTCTAGTTTAAGGTGTCCCCTACATGTTTTAGGTTTTGTGCTAAGGCTAGTTGTTTGGAACAAGTTTATGATTTTGGCCATTTTACAAAATGGGTTTAGTCAGCTATAAAAGATTTAGCATAACTTGGTTTCAACAGAGAATGCATAAACCTTTTGGGGGACCATCCGAGGGTATCTAGGGCTAATTTTTGGTCCGTAAATAGTTTAATATGTTAGCTACACATTTCATAAAAATCACTTTTGAATTTGGTCATTAACAACATAGTGTTATGATCTTGCAGAAACATGTGACAGATAGCTCTGTCAGTCATAGATTTACAATAATGGATCTAATGAGGGTTTTGACCTATCAAAACTTCATAATTTAGGCTCATTTTTCGTGGACAGCAAGACCAACATGTTATCTACAAGTTTCATGTTTTAACCTAAGCTCTGTGCTCATCCTAACCTAGGGTTTTTATGTCTTCAATACAGAGTGGTAAGAATCTAACACTCTTTAGTAAAGATGGTGTATCTCGAGTTCTCTACCCAATGAAACCACTTTAAACCAATTTTTTATGAAAGATAACTTAAAAAGCTAGGTCTGCACATAAAAATCAAACTTAGAACATATTTCTACAATTAGTTATGATAGATCAAAGTTTGTGGAAGAAAGTTAAAACAACCAGAAAATTAGGCCCATTGGGGTTTGGTGTCTTAGATCATGATATGTTAAGATTTAGCTTATTTCTTTTGCATGCATGCATTTCTTGCATATATATCAAGGTTCCAGAATATATACGAGTTATTAAACTCAAAAATAGTCACATGCAAACATGTCCAACAGTAGATCAAACATGAACAGCCCCTATTCTTTCATCACAACGCCTTTTTATCCATTTTTTGATTCTTGTTTTTACATGTGTGTAAGGAGTGTTAGGGTTGGTATACTGAAAATTATGTTTTTAGTATTTAATTTTATTTTTAATAAAATTAATTTTTTATTTTATG
>JAULJZ010085517.1:0-12489 GCA_032270985.1 Heliamphora pulchella
CAGTCTGTGAATAAGTCTGAGCAGCAGCGGACCAAATCTGATGTGCAGTATCCAGAAGTAAGAAACTGCGACTAATAGAGGGCTGCATAGAGTGTAACAACCAGGACATAACAAGAGCATTTTTCTCTATCCAACGTGTGCGAGAAGAACCAATGACTGTGGGTTGTTTGGTTTCACCAGTGATATACCCTGACATACCGCGAGCGACAATGGCTAAACTTCAGGAACGTGACCAAATTAAATAATTGCTACCATCCAGCTTGACATGACTAATCTGAAGTGACGGATTATCAGTAGAAGTCCCTGAACGAGTCAATCCAGTTTTATGACTACTAGAAAGCTTTCCTGTATCAGACATGGCGATAGGAACCCAAAAACAAGCAAACCGAAACGGATGGGAGTAATGGACTAAAATATATGCAAATCAAGTAGACTTGACCTAGCAGAGTATTAATAAGATCCAGAATATCATACCAATTGCAGCAAAGCCAAACAAAAGGAGCCTAAGATACGGCTAGAAACTTCAATCGAACATCCAAGAACTTGAATCAATGTTGGTGAACCCTTACAGAACTAAAAGCATCTGAAATCAACTGAAACAAAGCAGGGAAGGCAAGATAGCTGTGAAAGTCACGCGAAAACAGTCGCGACATCGACGAAAAAGTCCAATCCGAGCTTGAAATCAACTCCGAACATCAAATAAGATTGATTCGAACCTCATAAACTCCTAGTCGGCACCCATAAAGGAGGAACATACCATCAATTGAAGGAAACGGCAACGCAATCGCGATTTGTACGAACAACCTAGCGGCGCCGAAAGTTTGAAAATTTGGGGAAAACTATAAAACAATTATGGAAAAAATTGGAAAAAATCATAAATCGAGTCTTGGGACCCAGACGATCATCAAGTTCTTTTTTTTTATTATTTTTTTTTTTTACAGTTTTGAAATCAGACAATTGAGAGGAAACAAAAAACGAAAAAAGGATTGCTAAAAAGTTTACGTAGGATCGAGCTCTGATACCATGTTAGAATTATTAAAAATAGTGGGAGAGAAAAGGAAGAAGAGAGAGAATGAGAAGAACAATGAATGAAAACACAAAACTTAGGGCTTACACCCTATTCCTTATTATTTATAATAAGATCAAGAAAATACTAAAAGTACAATAATACCCTTAACAATATATGTATATTCAAGGAAGTTGTGCCATTAAGATTTGTGGTTATGGAAGGTAATAGAAAATGGTAGAAGGTTAAAATTGGGTTTCTTCCAGTACTTGAAAGAAAATTGCCTAGTGTTCTTCCCCGTTAACTGAGGCGATATCAGAGGTAAGATTCACTACTCATTCTCAACTCTCAATATAACTTTTTCACATTTGGCCAGTCGAGTTTTTACAATTGCGCACCATGCAATGCCCTTGGTTTCTTTTAACAATTGTTTCTTCCATTCTCTTCTCTCTTGCTACTTCTTCCTTTTCTTCTATTTTTCTTCTGATTCATGTCAGTAGTGCACATGGCAGTTTTTCTTACTTCTTAGGGTTGTTACATGTACATACACGTTCGAGTTCATTAACAATTTGAGATTACTTATACTGCATCAATTTAAAATTCTCTTTCCCTTCTACCATTCTTACTGGCTTGCGGGCATGTAACCATTTGAGGTTTCTTATAGTGCATCTGTCACACACCAGATTTTGACACCCGAGAAGGTGGGATCCAAATAACAGTCGCTCGGGTTCAAGGTCCGATATCTAAGGAATTTGATGAAGATGGTTCAACATTGTTCACATTCGAGTTTTCAAGGAAAACTGATCAAAATTGGTGAAAGGACACCAATGGGAACCTAACAAGTCCTCATTATTTTGGCCATATCTTTTTTTACATTTGGAACTTTCGCATGAAGCCAAAACTACGAGAGAAGATAGACTTTTGGGGATTCAACTTAAAAACAAATATGACCGCATTTAGATTCCGTGGGACCCCACACATAAATATATACCAAACTTAACACGCTAAATTTTCTAGATGCATGGATTCTACGAAATGTAATTTACATGGCTTCTTAGATAAACAATGATGACGGAGTTATGCTCATTTGAAATTAGGAACTTAGGATATTAAGTCTATCGTGAACATTGTACTATTCGGGTTTTGGCCGTTCGAATGCCTGAAATCCCCTTCCAAACAACCGAGTGGAGAAACTAAGATCCAACAATTGGTTTTGTCCTTCCAAACGCTGGAGAATTTGTCTAGGTGAAAAGAGTCCCAAAATAAAAATTAAAAAAATCTTCAAAGCAATTTCTAAGCTTAAAATCAACATAAACTAAGGCCAAATATGCTCCAAATCAAACACCCAATGACAATGAATTTCGCTCCAAAGCCACACCTCTATACTTCTCATAACATAACCACTAATTTCCACACATAATCAAATGCAAACTCTATCAACATATAGGACATACATGAATTCAATCATATTTCATTTGCATTAAAATCTTTCTTTCAAGTTAAATAAGATACCAAAATCAAACTAGAATATTTTCCCTAACATGCATCTAATCATATATCCAAGTCCACAATGACAATCCTAGGCCTCGTTGTCTTACAACAAAGAATGAATCCAAAATTCAAAACATGGCCTCATGCTGCAAAAATCCCTGAAGCCAAATAATCCGAATGAGCTATCCGGCTTCGTCAAGCTCACGATTGTGAATCCACATTGGTACGTGAAATGTTAGGCATCAGCATAACCACCAAGTAAGAAACTATGCAAACAGCTAACATGATCTGACTTGCAGGCATGCCGATATACACATCTACTATAGATGCAATGATCAAGTAACACGTTTTCAATTATTCTCTTTCTTTCGAAACCACGTGTTACACTCCGCACCTACCCACCAACGCATTTGAAATCTACGTTCCAAATCTTATCTTCCAAATTCAACAACATTTTAATTTTCCTTTTACAAATGATTCCATTTCCAAATTATCACCATGACTAACTCATAGTTGCCATTAAAATTAAGTTTTTGCTTTCCCATTTTTTTGACACCGCGCGCCTAAAGGTTATGTTATGTACCAAATGGGCCCTGCAAAGTACTAACCTGCAACTTTACGTGAGTTGGAAAGACACCACTGCCTTTTCTGGAATTAGCCCGATGGGTGGAACATCCAACCTTGCAAGCCAAACTTATTCACACAGCTACGATAACATAAACACACCCAAATCCGTTCAACATTTAAATCTCAGCACATTAAGTCCATGATCCCGTCAGGCAAGTGTCAAAAAAGATATAATGATTTCAATATCAACTCACACAATTCGTTTCAAACCAGGTATTTCAGAAGCACTTTGATTTGAACACTCACACCGAAGTCTTAATTTTCTTTTTCGATTCAATACTCACATCAAAATTCCCAAAGTCCCATATCGATCTCCATTTCCTCAAATATAACCCAATTTCCATATATTATGGTGCTATAGTCCAACTGGAGTCTACACACTCAGTAACGCATCATGACACGAAGCAAGTACCTCCTCCATCATATCATCCCCCAACTAGCCGTGGCCCATGGTGACTGGAAGTTGCAATAGAAATCTAAATGATGAGACACCAGACAATCCATCCGACCCGCATCATCATCCCCTCCACTGATCGACGGGCTATACACCTTGTTGTTACTCCTGTCAGAAGTATAATCGTTGGCGTCATCATCTATGCCTTCTTCAGCCTCCTCAACACCCGACAACAGCACCAGCATCATTAGACCCTTCCCCCTACCAGGCACCGGAAGGAAATCATCAACATCAGACGAAGGATCTGCAACAATAGATATGCCCCATGACCTCAAAATGTGCCACCTCTTCAACAGTCGCTTGCCTCGATGCCTGGGCAACAGAAACATCACCTAGTCCCAATGCACAAGAAACAGAAACATCTGCAACAGTATGCAAAGAAGAAACACCCTACACAAAGAAATAGAAGATCATCAAATTAAATCTAATGACAAACTCGCAGCGAAATCAACAAAGCTCAATTCAAAGTTAAAGGGAGATAATATCCCTTGCGATGCCGATGCATATCTACTCGCTTCCTCGAAGGGCGAGGAATAATATCCTCCAACGGTGACTCTATAATCGCCACAGCATGCTCTGTAGGATCATGAGACACCGAAAGATTCTCTGCCCAAGTATCAATAGAACAATAATGAATAATCACCCTCTTACGGAAAGCCGATTGAGGACCCCTCACCCCAGGCTGACAATCCTTCTCCTTCTAAAGGCAAAGATCCCTATCTGTATCATAAACGTGCTCTAGTTAAATACTAGACATCAAACCTTGCGTATACTTACAAAAATATGCAAAGTTCTTTGCCCAAAAGCCCGACCAGTGTTGGGTACACCCATCAACCCAAACACGGCTAGGAATAGCTAGAGGCATCCCATCCATGGCAGCTGAACATGGCTAGGTATAACTAGAGGCATCCAATGCATGGCAGGTATCACGCTACTGGCAACCACATACGGTCTATAGGCAAGCTGCATATGATACTGCGGCAAACGACGAGCAGGTACCCTCTGATTCAACCCAAACTGACTGGCTACCCTGTAGGATTATAGGCCATTACAACTAGAACGAACTCCATCACTGGTAAGGGTGGGAAACCAACCCGGAGACATCAAGGTGACGGCCATGAGATGCTTATCTCCCTTTACACAAATATTCTGCACATTTTCTCCTGTAATCGCTATATCCTCGACACTATATATATCACAACTGCATATGCCTGGCATCACCCCATCCACCGGCTGAAGCTAGGGCCGAATGACAAACTCGGACTCTCGATCTCTCACAGTTGCCAAGCTACCGCCACCGCGCTTGTCCATCCATCTAGCTGAACGGGACTTCAAAGGGCCCAACGGTCATTAGATGCTTTTCTCTCCAGTCTCGAATATCTCTTGTAAAAGAACATATGGAGAAAGGGAGTGCATAAAAAGGGAGGCAGGTCATATCACCCAAGCGAACGCACTCCATACAAACCTTGATCGAATCAAGCTGCCAGTAGAAGGTGCCGTGAAATTTATGAGCTAAAGGCACAAGACACCCGCTCACCAAAACAGCAACTAATGAAAATATCTTCAAATTGATGCCATCCGACTGGCGCCCAACCAGTATGAATCGACTCAATCACAAAGCAACAAAGCTTGCCAAATGGTGCTGACTGTTAAGACCAAGCCCTTTAAACCCGTGCAACGTTTGCCCCTCATACTTAGGTTTAGTCTTGCACTAAAAGCTCAAGTCTCTAAACCAAGTTTGAATCCAGCCCCCAAAAGTATTCTTTGAAGACCAAGCAGGCTGCTCGCCGAGCTCCTTGTTAGGGTTGTATACAAAAAAGCATGCTTTGTGTAATAGATTTTTAGTATTGATTTTATTTATTAATAAAATTTGTTTTTCCATTTTAATGAGAATTTGTATGAGTAATGTTTGCATTACATTATTTAGTTGAAGTTGTGTATGGGTGTCTTTTATTCTACATATTAGTTAATCTGGTGTGTAGAATTCGGCTTACACACAGAAGACCAGATCATTGGTTCTTATAGAATTTAAGTTTTTGGTTTACAGTCGTAAATGGAATTGGACACACCATCGATAGGTCTATAGCAAAGTGTTTTAATAGATCTATCTTGATTACAGGGAACGGTATAGTTCTAACTATAGTTCCGAGTCATTATGCTAGTACACTTTGTATGTATTCAACAGGACCGCGTTAAGGTATTTATTTGTATACTAATTATATAAAATAATTCACACCTCATGGTTATTATGAATGCTTATACTTTTAATCCTGAAATAATTAATAGACACAAATATTTAGTATTTGTTATTTTAATTCATAAAAGGGTGAGATCTTTTACAGGTCAACAAGCCCGGTGAGCTGGATAATAGCATTACTTATATGGTGAATATTAATTATTGTCGAAATCCACATCTCGGAATAGAGATTAACGATACCCCCTTAAAAAAACTTATAAGTTTTGATTATGTCAAACCCTACAGATGGATATTATAATCCTACGCATCAAATAAGTTAAGTGGCAGGTCTTAAAGAATTTTGAAAGAGGTCGATTAAATATAATTGTCAGTAATTTAATTTAATCAACAGGTATTTATAATCTTAACATGGGAAGATAAATAAGCATTTCATAACAAGAGCTCGAAAGTTGATTTTTGAGAATAAGACCGAGAGTTTCTTTAATGGTATGAATTGTAATTTATGTTTTTAGAAAATTAATTGTTGGTTGAATTGGTTTTTCCTAATTATATTAGAAGCCCCAACCTTATTTACTCTTTAGGTCCATGTCGTAGCTTATATTTACGCCATTAAAATCCTGGCAGCCAGTTGGTATCATTCATATCGCTCCTTAGGTTCCACACACTTGTGAAAACCAGAGAAAAAGGAAGACAGCCAGTTAGGGTCTGAAGCACGAAGGATTAGAGCTCATACTCTGTTCGTGTTTTGGTGTTCGGAAATATGTCAGAAAATTTAAGTTCGAAACACGATCGCCGATTCACGTGTTGATCTTGAAGTTTTCAAGTTGAAGTGCTAAAACGAGATCAAATCAAAGGGATCTCGTAGGTATAATCCATATTCCGCTTTATTGGGTTTACCGCTTTTAGTTTTTTGGTCCGGAGCTTATTTAGGGTTTGTTCCGTCCGGATGGTTTTGCGCAGATCAGTCTTTGTTGTATGCTGTTCTATTTTCTGCGTTGTTGATTTGATTCGTATGCACCGTCATTGATTCCTAGGATTCCAGTCCCTTCACTCCTTATCAGTCACCACCCTTATAACGATAAACTCTTTTCTGAGAAATGGATAACCCTGCCTGCAGTGCTGAAACAGTGGCCTGCTGCTCAGCTGATAACTCTATCTCTAGTGAGTATGAAATAGCTCCAAAGACAGGCAAGTGCATCAAGGCACACACATCCTCAAGTGTGGGAGTAATCTCTCCAAACCCAATCACAAAAGTATGAGTAGCACTACTCCACCGGGATAAAATGATATCCAACCAACCCTTGTTGCGAGGGCTCGTCGTGGCTGAAGCGCCAATACATTAATGGCATGAAAAAGCTTCACACAATATTCAAAGCAGGGGAATGAAAACGGGAAGTCTCCCCTTTCCAAACACAGCCACAATACAAATGGAGGAACAAAACAGCCGCCACTGAATGGGGCCTCTGTGCTCACCAAAAAAGGTTCTGCCACTGAAGCCTTCCCATAAAGGTTCCTCACCTTGGCCCAAAATTCATCATCACCTGTAAAAATGGAGCCCGATACCAATGATCACCATCGGAAACTTGGTTGAAAGAAAATTCTCTCTATTTTATAGGGCTTCTTCCTGTGCCTATGAATTCCAATGAGGATTTGTGATTAACCACAATACGAAATGTTTTTAGGAGATTTGGTAGTAGATTTATATTCTTTATGAATCTTTGACGTATAAGTTATGATTATTTTTTGACGTATTTACAATAGACTCTTACCGAGAACTAATGACAAAAAATATGAATATTTATGGTCCGTTTTTATGGTTGTGCTCAAAAAATAATATGAGGACATGTGGTTAACTACAATACGAAATTTTATGAATCATTGTATTATGAGAAGTAGCAGTATGTTTTCCATCTTTTATGAATCTTTGAAGTATTGACTATGATGTTTTGTGGAATGAGTTGTGTATGTTGTGAGTTGTTAGGAATTGATTACGAATGTCTTGGTTTAACTTATGTACTTTTGTGGTCTATATTATTATAATATGTTAATTTGTTGTTTCACATAGAATAGATAATAAATGAGTGACTTGGCATAATGATAGCCTTGGATCAGGTACATATGGTTCACCCTTTTTAAGGGTGTGCATTCAAGCATCAACCAACAAGAAATATCAATTACAATTTTTATAAAAAGAGTTTTTTTATTTTCTGAAAGGGGGGGGGGGGGGGGGGGGGTTAATTAAATGTGATATAAAACAAAAAACCAATTACATAATTACAAGGGGTAGCCCAAACCTTACAAAGCACCACCAAATACATATACCAAACAAACTAGATAACGAAAACAACTTTCTATGCAAAACTCAATTCCCTAGCCAAGATCCCCAACCCATAACTTCTCAGTAATGGGGAGAGCATCTTGGCCTAACAAGCTCGGTACCACTTTTACACCCCCACATTTGCTAAATTAATAAAAAAGAACAAACAGATCACTCTTCAAGAAAATCTTGCCAGCAACGGCGCCCTTAGTTGTAATCCATCCACATGGAACCTGCAAAACGCACCTCGACCACAACATATATACATCCGAAAGAAAATAAATGATTTAATCATACTTGCTTTTTCTTTCTCTTGCTATCTCTTCTCTTCTCATTTCTAATTTCTCAAATTTTCTACTAATTTAAAATTTTGTTCTCAAATATATTTCTACCTTAACAAAAAGCTAAAGGTAAATATGAACATTGTCAGATATTTCTAGTAAGTGTTGAAACAAGACATTGTTTCAATATGTTTCATAGTGTTTCAGTGTGATTCGATCTGATTTCACAATGTTTCGGTAGAAACATTTGAATTTCAATATTCATCCAATTTTTCGTTTGAATTCCTAGGAAAGTGCTACCAACAATTGTACTAATCCACATATGTCTTTCTCCCATCAATCGGTAAGACCATTTCAACCATTTCTATCTAAACATAATGAAGTTTTGTTCCTTGCTTCAATGGTGCTCTTGATGTTGTCTCTAGTTCTTAGGCTACTTTCTGTTGCTCTTGAAACTATAGTAACATCACACCACATCCAATTATCATCAAACACAAATTCATCCTCTCCATTTGATTCTCCATCCATTCTCCCATGCAAACACTCGTTACTTTCATCAATATTCCATAAAGATATGGGCTCAAGTGCATTGTGAATATCATATCTACATTTTAGCCTATGTTTGGACTAGTTTTTTTTTGTAGGCTTTTTGGCTTTTTGGCTTTTTTTAAAAAAAAGTAGATGTAAAAATATATAGAATAAGCCAGGTCAGGCTTTTTTGGAGGCTTTTAAACAAATAGGCTTTTTTGGAGGCTTTTAAGCAAAAAAGCTTCCAAAAAAGCTAATCCAAATATAGGCTTAGTGCCCCGTTACACTTGATACAAACTAAATCATTGAGACATTTTTGTTCCAACCTATTTCCTTTTTTGTTGTGACTCTGTTATAGTTAGAAAAGATAATAGGGGGCAAAAAAGATAAAACTCGTTAGGAATTCACCAAACTTGAGGTACTCACATGTTTTAATACACTCCAATTTTGTTCATAATATGAAACTTTGCACGTGCCTAAGAACTCATGTGCATTTTTTGTGTGTGCAAATTTAGCCTCTTAAGACCAAATGCAGCCCACCAATCAGCTATGAACTACAACTAATTAGCCATGATCTCATGGAATAACATAGATTATCTAATAGAATATGTAAATAGAATACATGGCACCATTGCCGCTCTGTTCAATTGCTAATGGTAATCCTAAAAGTCTTCCAATTTTCATTAAAAAAAAGGTCATCTTTGAAGTTATTTTATCTTGAATTTGGGTGCTTGGGACCAATTTTGTTATGCATCTATAAACTTAAACACCTATCATTACCTTACTATCTTGCAAAAGTTTTTAACCGAGCTCAGGAGTGAAAAGAATACCGAATTGCAAGCAAAGGATAATGCAATTGGATTCCCCGCCTTTGATCAAGATTTTGAATGTCCTTAAATTTGTCTTTCTTTCCACGAAATGATGTTGCAATGCTCTCTTTAGTCCTATGAATAGCCTCATAGATGTATCCAACAGCCAACTCAAATGGACTCGTGCCGGTGGTAGAGGACCGGTGCAAATTATAATAAAACTCAGCACTTTCTAGCAACTCCAGCCCATTCTTCTGACTTGCTGTGACATAGTGCCTCAAGTATTCCTCCAAGAACGCATTCATCCTTTACGTTTGACCATTAACTTGTACATCATTTCTAGTGGAGAATTTCAACTTAAAACCCATCAAGGTAAAAAGCACAGTCCAAGAATGTCCAATGAATTGTCCCCCCATCACTCGCAATATTCTTGAGCAAACCAAAATATTTCATCACATAACTTACAAAACAAGTTGGCAGAAGCAACTGCAACATCAACAAAACAACCATGTGCCTTTTTAAGCTTAAAAACGAGAAAGTTGTACAAATTAAGTATTATTATGATCCAAGACTTTTTATACAAGTAATATACATACTAATATAATAATATAGATCAACAAAACCAAACAAATCATTATTTAAAGTTCTTGTACAATAAATAAGTCAAAAAGTCAATTCTTGTCAAATTAGCTTAATTTAACTTAAAAACCTATACTTAATTAATTGCTATAAAAATTATGATAATTCATAGAAATACTAAATTAATCATAAACACACTAAAATAATAGGTTTTAGTAGGAAAAGGCACTAAAAAGATACACAAAATTAATATTTTAGGCGTTTTCTCACACAATTATACCAAAACATAATTTAAACCCCAATTTAATGCAAAATAGCTTTTGGTCTGCCCCAAACAGCCCCTAGACGAAATCCCTACCTACCATATCTGATTTGTGTGAGTATCAAAAGCATTCCCACCTCCCATGCAACCAATAAAGTTTAGAAAATTAAAAAAATAGTTACATCATAATTATTAAATATATTACCAAAATTTCTATAAATAAAGCCCTAAATCCCTTATTCTCCTCATTTTCGTGCAACATAGTGAGAGAGAGTTTAGAAAAATATCCCAAGTGTTCTATTTTTACACTTATCCTCTATTTTTTAACTCACTTTTTTTTGCCTTTTTTTGTTCTTTTTTTACTCTTGTTTTCCTCTCTTTTTTTACTCTCCATTTTTTTCGCTCCTTTTCTTACTCTCTTTTTCATGATTCTTCTTTTTTTCACTCCTTTTTGTAATAAATAAATATATAAACCTACGACTCAAAGCCTTGCTCGTAAGAGTTTCTTAGATGGTGCAGACATGATAGCAACAGATTTTTTTGTGAATGGGTGTTGGCAAAAATTTCGTGTGGTAAAAGAAATGGTTTTTAGCTAACGACGAAGAATTTGTGTGGTAACAAGCAACGTTGAGAAAGTTTGTGGTTTGACAGAAGTAGAAGGTGGAGACATTGTAGAGAAATGTGACAGACGTCAGAGATAAGGAAAAAAAAAGGGATTTTTTATAACTGCTGTATTTTAATTTTTTTTTGTGGGCTGAGATTTGGTAAAACATTGGTTGGTTGTTTAGGCTGGTTCCTCTTCTTTTTTCTTTTAATTTATTTATTTTTTTTTGGGGGGGGGGGGGCGGGTGTTTAAAGGATTGGGCTGAAAGATGGGTCGGGCCGAGTTGTGATCTGGATATAAAAAAGGCTGGGAAAATCTGGGTTGGGCCAGGTCGGATTAATTAGGTTGCGGGTGAGTCTTCAAGGAATCACAAAGAAATGGTTGCTAGGGCTTTGGTTGGTAGCGACGCAGGTGAGGCGTCAAACCTGCGCAGCGACAGCAATGGAGAGCCTGGCGGCGATGGCAAGTCTAGCAGCAATGGCGAGCCTGGGCAGCAGCAATGGTGAGCCTAGGTGTCACACGTTGGCCTTGCGGAATAAGCACATGATGTTTGGCGCTAGCAAGAGGCCTCTTGTTAGCCCGCCAAGTTTGTAGATAATGTTTGTCAAACTAAGTAAACAATATTAGTACGTGGGAAAGCAATATTAGTCAGTACGTGGGCCAATATGTGGGAAAGCAAGCCAAACAAGTGAACAACCAACCAATAATAAACAAACTAAGCACAACCAAAAGGAGCACAAGATTGCACAAAAGAAGCTCTTTTATTGATGTAAAAGAGCATTACAAGGCTTGAACAAAGCATTACAAGGCTTGAACAAAGTAACAAAAGATGACAAGCAACTATGCACATAATGTCCTAGCTAGGGGTGTAAAAATGGCTCGGGGACCGAGGCCCGCCCACAGCCCGACACTGTGCGGGCCCAACCCGGCCCGAAAAAAAGCCCAGCCTTGCCCGAGCCTAAAAACACGTTTTTCAGTCCTGGGTCTACCCCTGAGCCCATGGGCCGGGCCGGCTCGACGGCCCGGCCCGAACCCCAACGGCTATTTTTGGAAATCGACGGCTCAGATCAACTTGAAATTCGAATGAACATATGAGATTAAAGAGCCGTTAGGCCTGGCCTGGCCAACGGCTAGTTCTTATTATTTTTATAAAAAAAAAAATAGATTTTTTTCCCTATAAATAGGGGCATTTGCATTTGAGAAAATTCATTACAATTTCCAAACTCTCTCATCTCCCTACTTTCTCACTCTCTCAAGTTTTTTCTCTTGTAATTCGATTGCTCGGTGATATTCGATGGTTCGATTATTTGGCGATATTCGGTGAAAATTACAAC
>JAULJZ010085528.1:0-34104 GCA_032270985.1 Heliamphora pulchella
ATTTGTGTAAATAGGTATAATCCATATAATCGCATAAACTATCAAAATGAAAGAATTGACGATAATAACTATAAGTACCCAAAAGAACCTCTTTTTTGTAATTCCTATGATGCAATTGGAGCTTATCAACATAAATGAATCAATTTAGAAAGCCCATTGTGGCTCCGGTGGCAATTAGATCAACACGTTATTTCTCTTGGAATTGAAAACGTGACTAAATTGGTCCTATTTACTCTTCGAGACGGAGTGGAAGAAAGGAAGAAATTCTCGAACGAGGAAAATGATCCAATGACTTCGAAAGAATCGACCAATCTGTATGAGGTGAAAATTTCATGTACGGTTTGGTAGAGTGGCAGTAAGGGTGACTTATCTATCAACTTTTCCACAATCACCCCCAAAAAACCAAACTCTGCCTAACGTAAAGTTACCATAGTACGATTAACCTCTGAATTTGAGATCCCTGCTTATATACCTAGTATTGATCATAATTCACAAGAACATTCTGTAATCTTAATAAAAAGAGGAAGGGTTATGGATTTATCCGGTGTGAGATATCATATTGAGGAACCCTAGATGCTGTCGGAGTAAAAGATCATCAACAAAGGCTTTCTAGTGCGCCGTAGATTCTTATCCAAGTCTTGTATCATTTGATGATGCCATGTGAATCGCTAGAAACATGTGAAGTGTATGGCTAACCCAATAACGAAAGTTTCGCAAGGGCACTGGAGCAGGCTACCATGAGATAAAGGATCTTCTTTCTAAAGAGATTCAATTCGGAACTATTATATGTCAAAGGTCCAATATTGAAATAATTTCAGAGGTTTTCTCTGACTTTGTTCATGTTAACAAAGAATTCGAAATACCTCGACTTTTTTAGAACAGGTCTGAGTCAAATAGCAATGATTCGAAGTACTTCTTTATACACTATTTCGAAAACCAAAATATCATTGTGTTTAGCAGCATGGGAATAATGCCTTGGGTTTGGAGTGGAAGACTCGATAACTTTGACTATGATTGTCAGCACCTATGTTACACATACTCAAGTACAAGCTATGAAGCACGGGTACTCCAGAAATAGTGTCGTACATGCACAGGGTACAGGTATGGTACCGGTACGTACCAGGTGCAGCGAGAAAGTAGCAGGTACTTTTCTAATTGTCGAGTACGACACCAGTACGTTTTGAATAAGCCATCGGTACGTTCTGGATACGTCAATGGTACATTTTAGGTACATGAATAGATATGTTGGGACTTATATGAAACTTTTAATAAATAACTATGAAGCACGGACACATTGGAATATGTGTCGTAGCCGTGTCGGACACGCCAGACATACGAACACGCTGGGAACATGCCGGGACACGTGTCAAACATGCCATGTGGCATGTCCTATTTTTTCTTAAAAAAAATTCCACCCAGACATGCCACGGGACACATAGGGGACACGCGTGTCCAATTTCAGACATGCCTAACACGTCAAACCCAATGATGAAGTAAAAAACCATAAGAGTCTCAGCGCACTACCTATCACGACCTTTACCAGAGAGCTCGACAACCACCGATGTCACGCTCTAAAATCCAGGTCACGCGAAACGCTCACGAACAACCGTTTTGGGATACCACGATCCACCAAAACCGTCCAAACACAAACGGGTCAAAAACCATAACGCCAAAAAGAAAGCTAAATCATTTGTAAAACGCACTATCAAGAGTTTATTTTATGTAAAAGAACATCCTAAAGAATAAGGTCACGGTCCCCGAGAGCCAAGGTTTAAAAACAATCAAACAAAATTTTCTAAAAATTTTTCAGACCGCTCGAGCGGTCCTTACAAGGACACTGATTTTTCAACAAAACACAAAAAAACAGAATGTTTGCAGAGACCGCTTGATGGACCGTTCGAGTGGTCTAGCTCAGAACCGACTTTTTTAAAAAAGATTGCAACGTTTCCTTTCCAACACATAACCATTTTTCCACGTTTTTTAAAAGCTCACAAGGCACGCCGTGCCAAAGAAGAACCCACCGAAGCGAGATCTAAAACCCTCCCTCGAGACACAAATATTTTTATAAGGGATAAAACCAAACGAAAATGAAAAACAACAATCAACCCAATGTCTCGCTCTCAAGACATATATCATGCATACATCGGCACCACGATTATAAGAATTACATTACACATGCTTTCAAATTAAAAACGGGTTACATCAAAACGTGATCCATATACAAACGGTATAAACTACCCAACAAGGACAAAACTAAAGGGTCTTATCTTCAACCACCTCTGGGCACCTCAAGATCAATCTAGTTGACCACGTTCACCTAAAAAAGATTTTCACAAATCCAACAACGTAAGCCGAAACCCAACAGAAAACAAACTAGCATGAAGTAAAAGCAAAGCATGCTAACAGAATAATATAAATATTTCGACTCACACGAGCCTAAAAAAAAAAAGTTTTACTTCTCAAAACCACTCTTTTTTATCTGATGCAATAACGTCCAACAGATTAAAAAAACATTAACAAAACGTTATCTTCCACTCAGTTCCCACAAACGACAAAGATCCAAAAACGTTTTACACTCTTTTACGGTCTTTCACCGAGGGATAAGTACTAACCCAATTATGCAACCATACAACGATTCATATATACTGCCTATGTCACACTGAGGACAAAGGTAACAACTATAAACTCTCGTCCATTAACTTAGGTGCGGGGCATCCAATGACTCGCTAGATAGTGACAAGTTCTATACAGAACTACAACAACAAACGCCTTCCAGTGGGGCACGCCTCCCAATGGGGCAATCACTTCATTTATGGGGATTAACCCGAAAAAACGAAACACCTGTTTGCGCAAAGTTTTCGGACTTTCACCGAGTAGTAATGGCGACCCACCAAATACACACATTATTACGGCATATCAACAGAATCATTAAAAACACGTAGCTCGACTACGAAAACATTTAAAGCCATACATCAAACATGTACAAAACATCTGACGGCCTTCCGCCACATCATCCATTTAAATATAGAGGCCAACTAACATTTTCAAAATGTTTCCACCGTTTCAACCAAAGCGTTTAAAAACGGCTCAACCACAAGGGTTAGCTCCAAACTTTAAAAACACGATTTTCATAACTTTTACGTAAATCTCTCCGTTTTCAAAACCTACCTTTTTGAAAACCACGGACACCTACACGTCCACCAATTTTGTAATAAACCACAACAAATGCAAAACATACTTTTTGTCCAACAAACATGGTTTAAACACAAAGATCAACCATTCATGCATTTTAAAACGGTAAAAATGCATAAAATTTCACGTCGCACCCATTTAAAACATGAGAGTCTATGATCCTACCTCACAGTCACAAACTCGAGGCTTTACCAACCGACGAAAAACCAAAGCTGCTGAAACACGATTCCGTTCAGATGTACGTGAAGCCCACGACGAGTACATCAAGGATCCGCCCTCCAATCACTAAGATCCGAGCCTGAACACACCCAAAACCTAGAGAGAATGCAGAGCTTTTGGTCTAAGGTTTGAAGAGAAAGAAGAGAAAGCTTACAAGACAAGCTATGCATAAAACCCAAGCAATCCGCTGCCTTTTATAGCAGTTTGCCCGAACAAACCGATCGAGCGGTCTTTTGACCGATCGAGCGGCTCCCCATTCCACTGCACTGTTGTCCTAACTTCAAACGAGCATATCTCATTTGTTCGAACTCTGAATAGGGTTATTCTTGTGCTCAAACTGAAGTTCCGAAAGTCTACTTTCCAATGGTTCAAACCTCATACCATAATTCATCTTATACAAAAAGTTATAAGCAAATTAATAAAGGTATGTCACTTTCTTTCACAAGCTTTTCACATATTTTTGTCCGAACATCCCTTAGAACCTCATTTTCTCCCTTAAACATAACTTTCATGCGTATCCAAGCTCAAAATACTCACCTAGAACATCACCAAGATCAAGTTACTCCATCAACACTTAAATCATTTTAAAAATAAAACAAGTCGGGGTCTCACAACTGATGACCTCAATCTTACCAGCAACAATCACCAGCGACCTTCAATCGCCCTTTAAATAAGCACTCTCCTTAACCTTCTATTTTTTGGCGGTTTCTGTCTCTATTTTTCGTTCTACTTGTCTGCATCTTTTTCTCTCGCTTCTTCCTTTCCACTCTTTTTTCATTTTTTGGTTTTTACTTCCTTCAAGTCTTTGAATGATTTAACGACAATGGCCTATTTAGCTGTTTCCTGGTTTTTTTCTTCACCATTTTAGTTTTTTCTTTACCTTTTGTCATCTTTTGTTTCTTTTCTTTACTTTTTCTCTCCATCTTTTTTCTAGTTGTTTTCTTTACCTTTTTATTTTTTTCTTTACTTTTTTTTGGAGGTTGTTTGTAAATATTCTATTTATAAATATTGAATAAGTATATAAATAAAAATATATTTTCTATCGTATCCCTGCCATGTCTATGTCCTAATATTTTTGAAATCGTCGTGCTCCGTATCTGTGACTGTGTCCATGTCCATATCCGTATATGTGCTTTGTAGGTAAATAATATGTTATCTCTTTTGATATAAGGATAAATTTAAATATTAAAAAAACATGATTTAGATTCTTTAATTTAATAACAATGATAAAATTTTAATTTGTGTGAGAAAATATATCTTCTGATACTTTCACTAAGGGTTTGCAACTGTAGAAAACTACTTTCAACCAATATTGTTGCCATAGCAATTGTCGTGCAGTCCAATAAGTAGGGGTGAGCATGGGTCGATCTGGGTTGGTTTGGTACTTAACCCAAAACTGACCTGATTAAGGTCGGTTCTAAAATATTGAATTCAGAACCGAAACATCCATACTTTAGAACTAACTCATCTCAACCCAAATAAACTCGCGTTGATTCGGGTTGGAACCGCTATTCAATTAAATTAAATATTTTTCTTAATAAAATATTCTAAAATAATAATATATGTCTTATTTTATGAGCAGCTTAATTTTTCGTATAAATTTTCAAGTCAAGCAGCTTAAATTTCACTACTCTTATTTTTAATTTACACATTTTTAACTATAATTATGGGCATAAATAATATAAATAATAGTTTTATGTGATTTATATATTATCTTTCGAGTCTCGAGTTTAGTCGGTTTAAAAAACTCTTAATTCATAACAATTATATCGGTTTATTATTTTTAAAACCCAGGACCCAACCCATTACTTGACAGAACCGAAACAACCCAACTCATGGAGCTCGAGTTGGGTTGGTTCATGGATTTTTCGAGTCTATTGGACACCCATACCAACAAGTATTCGCCATTTGCAGTCCTAACTAGCAATTGCCAAATGCATAGCATTGGGGCGACAATACTTATAAAATCTAACATTTATTTTTTTCTCTCATAAGTAAAAAATAATTTTGTATTTAACATATATATAATGTAATGCTAAAACATACAATAAATAAATAAATTTACCATAGTACTACAAGCGTACCAGTACTCTGTTTTAAAATTTCATCGTACTAGCGTACCTGTATCGTACAATACCCATACCACGTACCTGCACCCATGCTTCATAGGGTACAATTGTCTAGTGTGGGTGAATCTAATGATCGAACACATGAAATCTCAAAACTAGAGATACACGGACTCTACTAAAAAGTATCCAAAAATTAGATATGAGTGCATGAATACGTCAAAAAACTGAGTCGAATAACAATCTACAAGGCCATATATCAACTCCTTCAGGTATTTATTAGTTTTTAATACTGATTTCTCACATCAAATATTTGTTTCTAACCTTAATAACTTTGTTGCACATGATAACTATAGGTCACATATCTGATTTTAGTTTATTATCTTCACTATTCTCTTGTGAGTGAGATCATAGGCTCTTAGATGTGTCCAATAAAAACTAAGCGTAGCCGACACATATTTTACACCCAAACCTGTGTCATGTCGTGTGGTGTCGACACGGGTATTTTGCCCAAAAGTGACGAGTTGCGAAACATAAGTCACCATAGTAAGAACAATTTTCCTTAGGGTCTAATCATGGATACAAAATTGAAATTTTACTACGGTGCACAATGTAATTTGCACAATAAATTGGAGAACCTAATTGGAACAATCATCATTCAATTTAATGAAAGGGATTCATGCCCTAGAAGCATAAGAACTAGCAGAACAACCAATTGTTCAGAGTCATCTGTGTCGCAGATTGAAAACTGGTCCGCCATTTGGTTATTGACAAAATGAGGAAGACAAAATTTCTAACAATCAATTTGTCAGCCCTCATGAGGTTTCTAGCTCCCAGAAAATGAGAGTCTAACCACAAAGAAGCCAAGGATACGTTCTCTCAGGTACATCACATCGAAAACTATAATTATTAAAAACCACTATTAAATCATCTCTTCCCCAAATTTATACCACTGCTAATCGGATCAGAAAAATAGAGCCTTTATATAAGACCTCAACAAGTCAACAAAAATTAGCAAAACCAATGGACAAAACGGTTACAAATAAGGTTAAACGGAACCCTAAATCTCAAAACCACAAGTCTTCAACGGAGAGAAAGAGAAAAGAGAAGGCGAAATCTTTGACCTCTGATTTGATCCAGTAACACGGAGCTGACACAAAGTGTGTGGGGTGGGTAGATGGATCTAGGGGCATCGGAAGATGAATCATAACCGCTGATCGGATTCCTAGAGATGAAGGCCGATGACGAAGCCTGAGCGGACTTCCATGAGAGAGAAGAGAACCTCCTCCCTGCAACTCTCAGCATCTCTTTCTTTCTTTTGCTGTGTTTGCTCCCTCTAGGGTTTCACTGGGACTGGCTGTGTCTTCCTTTTTATGGGTCAGGACTAGGCAGAGAGAGAAAGAGAGAGAGTGGAGAAGCAATAGGGCCAACCGGCCAAAGCAAAGAAGATGGGAAGAGTTTCTACCAACAGCTCCTCCAAGACGAGAAGAAGGAAGATCCGGATTCGGGATTCCCCATCTAGACGACGCTTAAAGGCAGTATCTTGGCGCTCTTTTTGGGTGATTTGATCAATATATTTTTATGATTGAATTTATTTGTTTTATGAAAAATTTATTAAGTTTATGTAATATATAAAATTGAGTAGCATTTGTTTAATAATTTTTTTAAAAAAAATTATTATTTTTATTTATTTATTTTTAAAATAATATTAAGAGATTTTATTCAATCATTTAGTTACAAGTATCGAATAAATCTAAAATTTTATATACTAAACAAACTCAACGAGTTCTAAATAATTAACGTATTCGATTATAAAAATGTGTTTTTCAAATACTAACACCGCCTTACTATTCTTTTAGGTGTAGCATGGTCCCTGCTCTCCAGATTATTTATGTGACTTTTACTATATTTGGCCCCAATATTTGCAGCCGCTTTAGCTCAGCCGGCAGAGCGCGTGGCTTTTAACCTTGTGATCGTGAGTTCGATTTCCACAGATGGCGACTCATTGCTGGTTGTGAAGGTAACTTATTAATTTACGTGTAATTTTGGCGGTAGTTTTAATTTATAAAATTATTAACTATACGTGTGCAATTTAAATTATGTTTAAAAAATTATAATAATAATTTACACATAAAAAATAAAATTTAAATCATAAATAAATCCTAGTTTAGAATATCATTTATAAATAAGTCTTTTTCAAAAGTTCTATATTCTATCAAGTCTTACTTTAAATTTTTTTAAAAATTTAAGACATATATACCTATGGTGGTTAGTAATGGTAATTCAATATATATGGAATGATTGATATCATATCTTTTTATTTTAAAATTTGTATTTTCTTATCTACAAATATTTTTTATTTCACAATAATGTAATTTTGAGTTATTCGAAGTCTCAAAATATGGTTTGAATATACACACAATCGTATTAAAAAGATTCACACGGGAAAAAAGACGGTGTTAAAACTATTTCTGATTATTTTTGCACGTTGAAGATTGGTTCTTTATTTTAAATTCAAACGTGCTAGTTGCATCGCGATTTTTTATATACAATTTGTAGTTCTACAGATTTTGGTGCGTAATACCCTTTAAATTATGAGTTGCAGAAAATGATATATGAGAAAATATTGTGCGTATCCCTATTCTAGAAAATGATATACTAAATTTATCACGTACCTCTGTTGCAGAAAATGATATACTAAATGTATCATTTTTTGTAGTTTAACCAAATAACGTATCATTTTAAACATACAAGAAATGATACATTGTTTGCTAAAATCACATAAAATGATACAATATTTTTTATAACTTTGTTACAGAAAATGTTACACTAAATATATTACGTATTGTTATTGCAAAAAATGATACACTAAATATATTATATACCCCTATTGCAAAAATAATAAACTAAATGTATCATTTTTTATAGTTTAACTAAATAGCATATCGTTTTAAATACACGAAAAATAATACAATGTCTGCTAAAATCACAAAAAAATATATAATATTTTTGTGGCTAGTAAATAGTGCATCATTTACAGTGGTTTAACCAAATAGCATACATTTTTTATATTGTTTTCGTTCCAAATAATGTGTCATTTTTTTATATTATTTTCGTATCATTTTCAAGATTTGCTCGATCATGCTTGAGAGCAATTCGGAGCCTTTATATTAAAAATGAAAGTTTTTGATTTGATAGTGGAAACTAATTTATCGGAGCCGTTCAAAAGATTTATCTGAGAGGCGCAAAAATGAAAAAGTTAGTAAGGATATTTTCGGGATATAATTTCAAAATAGAACCTATACGAAAGGTGTTCTAATTTTAGAATCAAATAATAAGAGAAAGCTTAAAATATGACTTAATACCAAATTACCCCCAAATAAAACTCTTAATGTGCATTACTATCAATTAATTCAAATATTTCATATGTATTGATTTCATAAAAATTGCATTTCTATCAACACAAATTCAAAAACAATATAAAGAGTTCTTCACATACATGAATAGAAAATTTTCAAATACCCGCAAAATTAATGATGATGAACACTTACCTCTCTCTCTCTCTCTCTATATATATGTGTGTGTGTGTGTTGTGTATCTAATTATTATGTAAAATAAATTTACACTATATATAAAATACATGGCATGCCCTGAGGGCAATCAGCGAAGTCGTCGTTTTGGGTTCAAATTTTTTTGTTAAAATTTAAAATTTTATTTGGATTTAAATTTAATATAAATCTATTAGAAAATTTAAGTTATGATGATCTTGAATAGATCACAAGTGATAATTAATATAATTTATAGGTATTTGGTCTTAAGTTCAAGTCTCTTCTACTGTTTTTTAGTTTTTTTTTTTTAAATTGCAACATTCTCAATGTTATTCTAAGCCATTGAGAATTTTAATTATTTAAAATGCTAAATAATACGAATTGAATGTAAAAATTAAAAATTACGATCAAAATATACTAATTAAGTTATAACTTTCTAATCCTAAATTGTTAATTCTTAATTTGTCAATTGTAATCAATCACAAAATATTGAATAAAAATATTAGTTCATTCTTAAAAAGCTTATAATATATAAGTTAAAAACTTGATAAATAAATGGTTTATGTTGTATTTAATTTTTTTTGTAAATTTAATTTTATTAAAATATGATAATAAACATATTTAGTCTATTTAAATTTTTATAAATAATTTTAAAAGTTATTTTAAAATTTATTGGGACCCCATATATCAAACTTGCTTTGGACCTTGAGATGTTCAGGCCAGCCCTAATAAAGTAAACACTTCACTTTGGTGTAAAAAAATATTTAATGCCGACACACACTAATTAAATTCTAATGTTGTCTACATACAAAATGGTTGTTTACATTTATTTTTCTTAGCACTCGGACACACACGATGCATATGTAATATTTAATATATATATATAGTTATTTAAATCTGTAGATGATTATGATTAGAATAAAGAAATGATAATAAATAAATACTTATATGCATTCGAGTAAAGTCGAAACTCGAATTGACCGAGTCACTCACCGCCCCTCAAGCTCGAATTGACCGAGTCACTAGGTTCGAGTTGCTCGGCCCTAGCCGCTCGAGCAAGCTATATCTACCTCAGCGAATGAAGAATGCTTGTATCACACAACGCTCAGAATACTCAAGCCAAAGGGGTAGCCTCGAGCCATAATGGCCCGAGCTATTAATATTGCCAATAACTCACAGAGTGTATTTATTTTAAGAATATGCAATATTTCACAGCACAGACTGTGAAGCACAGCACAGATTATGACAGTATCTCTGATTACTTGTCATAACACATATCATGAAGACACAACAGATTATATTATTACCGCGACACATGTTATGAAGACAGCATAGGCTACTCTGACTAACTAATTACAATGGCATAGCACAGACTATATAGCTCAACACAGACTGACCAAAGCCAAGTTTATATAACACAGACTATATCAATATAGATTCGTCTGAGAATAGAAAGACTGTCCCAGAGACAATTAAAGATAATGGCAGTACAATCTTATATGGGACTTTGGGATACATGTGGTTTGGTGGCTAAGAAAAAAGAATTGTCGAAACATGAAACTGTCCCGCTCGAGTCACTCAAGTGACCCCTGAGTCACTCGACCCGAGTGGGTCGGGTACTTGACCTGAGTGGGTTAGGTACCCACGCGACACCCATCGGCTAACCTAGTTGAGTTGGAGTAGAACACTACCTGATCGATCTCTGGGATAAAATTCCTTGATTTTTTGAGATCACCTTTCATGATTTGATTAGATCTCTTGAAGAGTCCTAATCGAATCCTGACATAACTCCTTTGAGTGTAATAAATAGGAGAGATGGTCATGCTTTAAGATGATCAGATTAGAAAGCCTAGTATAGACTGTTAATACTGCCGATATTCTGACTCAATTAGCATTCTCTTTCACCCAATCTCTTCTCTCTACGTTTTGTGTTTCTGATCATTTTTGCATATTTCACCTCTCCATCATTACTTATTATTTTTCTATTCCGAAATAACCTTACATTCTTTGGCGATTCCATTGGGGAGGTGAATTCGTGAATGGTCAGCACTCGGAGCGAACTACATACAACACCGAAAGCAGCCATGTTAGAAGGACATTCTCACAATAATGAACATAACGATGCGCTCAAAGCCGAACATCAAGATCGTAGCAACAATCGTGACGATCTATTCTTAGACACACTACAAAGCATCCAGGATGGCCAAACCAATATTTTGAATGCAATAGCCAGCCTGACTAGTTCCCTCGTAGCCGCGGTAGCAAACGCCAACCGAGCAGATGGCCCAGTCAAGAAGATACCAACACACATACCTGTAGATCCATAGGTAACCCCGGTGGGTCAACAACCACCTACAAAGCAAATCAGGGCCCAAGCACAAGTGACTTCAGTGACAATACAAGGATCTGCTAACCCAGATCCTTTCATGCCAGCGACCCAAGCCCAGTTCGCCACAATCGCAGATGTCCAAGCGATGTTTCAGCAGGAAGAGCGAAGAGATAATTGCCATCCCTACCAGATTCGGACATTTAGCCGCCTTATCCATTGTATCTTTTAAGGGTACCCTACCCAGAAGGATACATCCCCCCAAAATTCATAAAGTTCGATGGAAGGAAGGAAAATGTTAGGGAGCACGTGGTTAGATTTGTCGAAATTTTAGGAGCTTATAGAGGAGATCATACATTACAACTACGAAATTTTTTAAAATTCTTGACATACAGGGCATACACCTAGTATGTCAATCTACCGCCAAGATTAGTCATCACCTGGGAGGATATGATTAATAAATTTCACCCCAAGTTCTTCCAGATGCATGAAAAGGTAACGACACTTTCCTTAGTCAAAGAGACATAGAGACTCAGAGATGACCTACTCGAGTACGTGAAGAAGATCCAAGATCTAGCTGTTGAATGTCATGATCTAGTCAGCGAAACTCACCTAGTGCAGATGTGTGTTCAAGAAATTTTACGAGAGTATTGCGCACATCTCATCAACCTCAATTTACCTACATTCTTGGCTCTAATTGAAGATGGCGAGACAATGATAGACTGCCATACCCTTGCAGTATTGAGATGGTAAAGAAGCTAGTCAAAGAGTGAGAAGCTGAGAAAGAGCTGACGCTCCCACCAGTGGATACCCTTCCACCCAAAAAGGACAAAGAGAGACCGAACTACTGTGTCTATCACAAGACCACCTCGCACCCCACAGAGAGCTGTTTTACACTCAAAGAGATTTTCAGAAGGAAAATGGCCGAGAAATAGCTACGATTTACTAATGAGAAAGATACAGATATCAGAAAAAAATCGTTCCCCGAACATGATAGAGAGGTCAACATGATGACAAGAGATCATGAAGTACATGAAGTAGCATATTGCAGGGGCATACAGGATACAGTCGAAGTACTACAGTAATCACCCAAGTTCAAATGGTTTTATGACCAACTTGGATTCACGACAAAAACACGAAAGGAAGTGACCGAGGCAATCATGCGTGTAGAAAAATCCCACGACTCGAGTTGCACGACCTCAGAGGGAGTACTTCGAAAGGTAGCCACAAACTCATCAAACGTAATAGTACTCACTGATTGCGACCGAATGTACCCCTTTCTTCATAATCGACCTTTATATATTACTAGTGTCATAAATGGGGTATCATTTAGGCGAATATTTTTGGATAGTGGGGCTTATATAAATATCATGCCCAAGAAAACATTTGAAAGAACAGGGATCTCAGAGGATAAAATAATCAGTCAACCGATAATAGTGACTGGTTTTGGAGGAGAGAGAAAGAAAATCCAGGGATATATCACAGTGAACCTTGAGCTGTAGGAGATTACATGCCTGTCAAGTTGCACATCATCGATGCATACACAAGCTACCACATTATCCTAGGGAGATCTTGGATGCATAGGTACGAGACTGTACCTTCCAGCTACCACCAATGTGTAAAGTTTCGTTGGCAAGGGAAGGAAGTTACCATGGTGCCACAAGGAAACCGTTCCACTTTGGGAAAGCTCATCTGGCGGATGCTATTTTCTTCGATGAGCTGTCAGACAGAAAATCAATAATTGACAAAGCAGGATCAGTAAAAATATCGAATTTGTAAGACTTGAGCAAAAGGGCAACTAATAAGATAAGAGGTCAAAATTCAGAACCACCAGCGAAGCTTGTAAATGTCAGAGAAGGAGGAAAGTTGGTATATTATTTATGAAGGTGCGTAGGGTTAGTTACCACCTCACAGGCCACTAACCCATGATTCTGCAAAAATTACTCTACCACAACCAGCGTCCGACTGCATGCAGAATGGTCCTCGACCTCAGCAAGAGCCACTAGAGGAGGTCGACTTGGGCACGAATGGTCGGCCGCCCAAACTCGCATACATCAGCAAAACATTGATGGAGGAATACAAAGGAAGCCTGATCGAATTACTCAGACAGTACTATGATGTGTTCACATGGAGCTATGAGGAGATGCTGGAACTAGATGAAGAATTGGTAACACATCATTTGGATGTACTTTCAAATGCTTAATTAGTAAAACAAGATGCTCGAAAGTATCATCTCGAGCTAGAAGGAAAGATCAAGGAGGAGATTGAGAAGCTACAAAAGGCCAAGTTCATCAAACCCATCCAGTACCCGACCTGCTGGCAAATATAGTACCAATAAAGAAGAAAAATGGACAGATTAGGATATGTGTCGACTTCAGAGACCTAAACAAAGCCTGCCTGAAAGACGAGTTCCCGCTCCTCCATATCGACACGCTGATAGATGCCGTTTCGGGACACAAGATGTTCTCTTTCATGGACGGGTTTAACAGTTACAATCAAATTAGAATGGCACCAGGTGATGCAGAAAAAATGACATTTCATACACCAGTAGGTAATTTCTACTACACTGTCATGCCATTCTGATTGAAAAATGTTGAGACAACATATCAACGGGCTATGGTGGCAATATTCCATGATATGTTGCACCAGACCATGGAAGACTATGTGGATGACCTAGTGGTGAAGTCAATGAAGCAGCAAGACCACCTGACTGACCTAGAGACAGTATTCAGAAGATGCAGGAAGTTCAAAATGAGGATGAATCTCCTTAAATGTGCGTTCGGGGTAATAGTAGGAAAATTTTTGGGATTCTTGGTCCATCGACATGGAATAGAAGCAGATAGTGAGAAGATAAAATCCATAGTGGAGATGCCTCCCCCGTGATCTCAGAAGTCGCTAAAAGGTTTCTTGGGAAAGATTTCTTACCTACGACGCTTTATTCTAGCGTTGGCAGAAATTCCCTTAACAAAAATGCTCAAAGAAAACATAAAGTTCGAATGGACAGGAGAGCACCAGCGGGCTTTTGACAGAATTAAAGAAGTCCTAACATCGCCTCAGACCATGATTGTGCCGCAGCCCGATAAGCCTCTCATTCTATATCTTACATCCACTACAAGGTCTATTGGGTCTTTACTAGTGTAGAAAATTGAAGGGGCCGAGTGACCTATATACTACATCAGCAGGAAGATCAGGAGGCCAGAAGCAAGATACACCTCGTTCGAAAGACATTGTCTAGCACTGGTTTTCATAGCGCAAAAGCTAAGGCACTACTTTCTGGCTCAACAAATCAAGGTGGTTACCAAGTGCGATCCAATCAAATTTCTACTTAGCAAGTCAGCGCTAACCAGATGGGCAGCTAGGTGGATGTTGGCCTTGGCTGAATTTGACATCGTGTGCACAAAACCCAAGGCTATCAAATGCCAGGCTCTAGCCAAACTACTCGCACAGTTTCCAAACTAGAATATCAGCGAATCAGCGAGCAGTTACTAGGGAAAGCATGCACCACCGTGTTCATAGAAAGACCGAACGAATGGTGGGTCCTGCAATTTGACGGAGCTGCGACAGGAGGCACAGGAGGTGCATGAGCGGTGCTGACTCACCAAGATTCTAGCAGGAGGGTCGAGTTAGCCTACAAGTTGCAGTTTAATTGCTTGAACAACGAGGTTGAGTTCGAGGCACTTATCATGGGACTGTTGGCCGCAGAGCGAATGGGAGTCAAGCGACTGAAGATTTTGAGGGATTCAAGCTTAGTGGTGGAGCAGTCAACAGGAGTGTTTGACTTGAAGGAAGCCGTCTAGCAGCATATAGAACAATGGTACAAAAGCAGCTCGAGAAGTTCAAAGAGGTAAGGTTCAATCATGTGCTTAGGTCAGCCAATCGGCTGCCTGACGCATTGGCAACCCTAGGAGCAAAGATACCACTATCAGACGACGTGATAACCATCACAGTAAGAAAGAAGTATGAGCTGGCCACCCACTTGGACTTGTACCTGAGCCAACCGGAGGAGGATTGACGATCCACCATTGTTACTCACTTACACGCTAGCCGAGGGACAATGCTCATAGCCGCGTTAGCTCGATTCACGATGATCGAATGGGAGCTCTACCACCAAACAACAAGAGGATTATTAGCCCGATGCATAGGCAAGGAGGAGGCCAGAATGAAACTACACCAGATACACGAGAAGACATGCGGAGAAGCTAATATAAGTTTGTAACGAAGGGTTCAAAGACAAGGATATTATTGGCCAGGAATGTCAAAAGATGCGGATCGATTGCAAAGGGAATGCGTGCGCTGTCAAGCTATAACTATCGGGCAAGAATGCTTGCTTAACATAGTAGCGAGCGATTAGAGGGTTTCGTACCTAGAATACCTGCAGGGAGGAGCACTCCCGCTAGACCCAATGATCGCAGGCCGGGTCAAGAAACAAGCAACAAGATATTTCATCGAACTGAACCACCTATTTCAAAAAAGTGTGGAAGGAGACCTGCTACAATGCGTACTATACGAGGAGACATAGGAGTTGATGAGGGCAGCACATCAAGGGGAACACTAGGGAGAAACATGGTTGTACGAGCAATTACTTCACTTGGGTTACTATTGGCCAACTATGGAAGAAGATGCAAAGAAGCATGTTAGGAGGTGTCAAACTTGTCAAAAACATGATGACATGATACATGCCCCAACAGTAAACCTACACAGCTTGAAGACCCCATTGCCTTTTCACATATGGGCCATGAACCTCATCGGACCAATACACCCTCAGGTGAGGGGGCATCAGTGGATCTTGGTCGCAACAGAGGTGTTTACTAAGTGGGTTGAAGCAATACCATTAAAGAAGGCAGTAGCAGATGCGGTGGCCAACTTTATCAAAGAACACATCATATGCAGGTTTGGAATCCCTCAAGTCATATTGTCAGATAATGGCACGCCCTACGTCAACAAGCAAGTTCAAAAATTGCTAGACTCCTATAAGATCAAGCACCATAAATCATCGCCCTAATACCCCAAGGGGAACGGGTAAGCTGAGGCAACGAACAAGATTTTAATAAGAATACTGAGCAAGATGATGGAAGAACATGGGAAGACGTGGCAGGATCATCTCCTGGTAGCATTATGGGCTTATAGAATTGCCCAAAGGCCCTCCACTTCGGCCTCACCTTATTCCTTAGTCTACGGGTCGGAGGCAGTACTGCCAGTCGAACTCGAGGTACCTTCAGCGAGGATGGCCCTAGCCATTGGGTGGACTCCCCACCACCGGTTGATGGATCTAGAAGCGTTCGAAGAGCGACGAAACAGAGCAAGTAAGAAGCTAGAGAAAACTCAGCAGACAGGAGCAAAGGCATACAATAAGAAGGTACAAAAGAGGGAGTTCAGGGAAGACGACTTAGTCTGGAAGCTGGTTGATCCCATCATGAGAGGCTTACCGATCCCTAAGTTTACTCCCAAATGGGAAGGGCCATATAAAGTCGTACAGGGTAGCCCCAGTGGGTACAACAAGTTGATTAGACTTAGTGATGGCTTTAGAACTGGACCTATAAATGTCAAGTATATGAATAAGTACTTTGCATGAAAAGAAGAGAGGGGGACCAGAGATCATGTAATCACTAAAACATTAATGAAGAGAGAAAACCTTCCATCAAATTGTTTTTTTTTAAGGCAACACATCTGATAAAAAAAGGAGGGGGGGGGGGGTCCTCTTTTTTTACATTATGTCTTTTAGCACCCCGTCATCTAGACTCACTGAAGATGGGTCGAGCTCATCAGGGGAAATCTGAGCTAACTCTTTCTCTAGGTCTTTTGTGCTACTCGGCAGCTCAGCCTCCGCGACTTGTAATGAAAATATCAGATCTACAACACGATGAGCGGCAAAATCCCTAGCGAGCTCTCGTTCCTAGACCCGAGCTAAGGACTCAGAGCGATGCAGAAGAGCATGAGCCTCTCCCAGCTTGGTGCGAAGCCAAGAAAGATCAATATTGCGCAATGCCAAGTCGTCAATCGCAGCAAGAGCGCTGTCCAACGTATCCTGATCAGTTCTCTTACAGAGAAATTGAACAACTGGCAGACCAGAGAGCTCACTGCGCCGAGATTGAGACTGGACAAGATGTGACTCTTCAAACTAAAATCCTTAAAGGTTTCAGGATGATGAAAGTGAATGGTCTCTAGCACTCGTGCATCCTTAATACCGACCCAGTGCCCAAATAATAGACCGGATAATGGTGCAGGAATGGGGGGCTCAGACGCTGGAGGTGGTCTAGAGATGAGAATAGCATCAACTGTCTTAGCCACATCAACACCAGGGCTAGTAACACCTTGACCCAACTCCTTATCTAGAAGTTCCTCAGTGCCTGCACGTTGCACTGATTCAACCCCCGCGTGAGATTCTTCAGCCTCAAATAGCTGGAAGTTTAGAAGAGAATCTAATCGAGCCAGAGGAGACATGGCAGCAGCATGCTCAATCGTGGCAGTAGAACCTATTAGCACGCCCAAGCCAGCAATTGCCTCATCGACCAAGGTATCAGAACCCGAAGCAAGAAGGGCAGGAGCATCCCGAGGAAAGGATGATTGACAAGGCTCCGCGCTCTTTGACGAAGCCCCTGAATCTGAGGCAACCTCAACTACTCTCCCCTCAGGTGGAGCAGCTTGTTTTTGCAAAATTAATTGGCTGAGTGGAATATTGTCACTCGAGTCACTTTCTTGACTCGAGGAAGAAAGGAAGGACCAAACGACATAGAGAGAACGACCTAAGACCCCCTACTACGCAGAAGAGACATATCATTAAAACAATAGCATGATGAATGATAAAAGAAAAAATAATAAATAAATAATATATATTATAATAAATAAATAAATAAATAAATAAAGAAGAAAGGGCGTACCCTGTGCAACCGCTTCAGGGGGCAACTGCTGTCCTCTGGCGGGAGAGAAGTAGAAACTTCAGCGTCGACTCTCAAACTAGGCCCAGGAGCAGGGTCTACAGTAGGCTGGTTTGTCCGCTTGGCTGCCTGTAACATTGATCGTGTAACCCTTCCCTCAACTACTTGTAAAGGAGCCACTTAAATGATATCTGCGGCATTCGGAACAGGGACCGCCCCAGACTTCGCAGCCAGAACCGCATATTTGCTACGCGTCATTTTAGGGCGAGTCCTACTGGGAAGCCAACACTATGTAGTTACTTTGATAAGGGGAACTGCTGTGGATACTAAGGGCTCAGTAGCAGGGAAATTGACAAAGGAGTCCAGGTTGCGTATCTAGTATAAGGAATAAGAGGAGGTCGGTCGATCGACTCGACCCAGCGAAGGTAGTTCAATAATCGGAAGTACAAAAGGGATGATGAGAACGCGATGTAGGAATGGCTCAAAGAATTAGAGGTAAGATAGCTCGCAGAAGGGGTGTGAAGGAATGATCTGATCAAAGATAAACTGACGCATAACACAATCGGGGCGATATTGAACAGACCCCACGCCCTTCTCATCAATAAAAGGAATGTAGCTTGGTATTATCATTGAAACTATCACAGAATGAACATCTTCAAGAGCGGTAGCAGTCTTTAATTGTAAGTGCTGGGACGAGTCGAAACACCAATTTGGGAATACTATTCCTCTACGGGCAACTGTGTAGGGGCAGGCCATGAACGCCTAAGTATCATGAAGGAAAGGAGTGAATTCTTTGGTCGTGCTTAGATTATTCCAGAGAAGGATCAAGGGACTCGTGCATTCGACCTCATGGAAAAGTAGGGAGACCATCAGCACCGGAGACTTATATTGACTTTACCTATGGAAGAGACCGAGGCTGGGACGCATACCCAGGGGAATGCTCATATAACAACACCTGAAGAAATGAGCTGGCCAAGAAGGTGGAAACTTCATACCGCCCCACTGACCTCTCCATTTCGATTTTAATGTAGTCCAAACGATGGTAGAGAGTGCCAAGAAATAATGGTGCAAGAGGGACCTCCTCTCTTCGAGATAATTGAATAGCGAGGGGGAACACAGAGGGGCTGACGCTATCAGGGGGACTTCTTGGAATAACAAATGTGGAGAGGAAGAGAGAGATGAAGGTAGGAAGAAACAAGTAGCTCCAATAAGCCTCACCTGAAAATTCGACCCGATCATTTGCAATGTGCTTGGGCTGAACCTCTTTGAAGAAGTATCGAATTCACGAAGCTTAGGTCGACTTTGTAGATGTACGATGGGATTCCAATGGTTGACCATTGTCGGCAAAGTCACTCCCATATGTGGCAGTACGGGTAAGGCACGCCCGAAGGTCGATAACAAGAGCATTATCAACCTCAGATAAGTGAGAAGGATCGTGAGGTAGGCTGCCACGAACAGAGAGATGGAGTAGAACATGGACGTCTTCCAATGTTAGGGCCCATTTGCCTTAGGGAGCTACAAATGTGTGTGAGTTCGAGCTCCAGTGGCAAATCAATGATTCAAGGCTTGTAATACCCCGATGGATGTGAAGAGTCTGCGAAATAAGTATGGCTGAAAGGATACCAACCCGTTCTAGAATATGACGAAATTGGTCATTCCGCAATACATCATTAACCCACTCGGACCATCCTATTGTAGGCTCAGATGGAGTATTGAATTGAATGGAGAAGTAGAGATAGTGCCCACGCTCAATTTGAAGATGAATAACAAAACCCAAATTAATCATTTCAACCTCCTCTAGAGTGACAGAAGGGACGTATGAAAAAGGATCGAAAAAAGATGAGCTAGCTGCCACCGCATTAATATCACGCCAAAAAGAGTCGCCCTTCCCTCCGAAGAAAGGGGCTGAGCGCCACTCTGATGTAGAAGGAGCGACGTGAAATTTAAGGTGGGCCCCACAGTCACCTATGTTAACAGTAGCAACATGAGAGGTACGTGAAGCCATAAGTGTATGTGGGAGAGAAGAGCTGAGAAAGAAAGGGAAGGACAAAGACAAAAGCTTGTGGGATCAGTAGGGACCGAATGAGATGCAGAAAGGCTGGTTGAAAAGGGAAGGGTGGTAAACGAATAGTTAGAAGATAATAATGAGATGAAGACGAAGGGATATAGCGGCAGATATTTAATAAGGTGTGCGCGCGTGGGTCATCACGTTTACAATACGCGTGATTGGTTGTCGTGTGTATGACACGTGTCACTCTATGCACATGTAGGGGCAAATGTAGATGGCTATGATTAGAATAAAGAAATGATAAAAAATAAATACCTATATGCATTCCAGTAAAGCCGAAGCACGAATCGACCGAGTCACTCACCGCCCCTCAAGCTCGAATTGACCAAGTCACTAGGTTTGAGTCGCTCGACCCTAGCTGCTCAAGCAAGCTATATCTACCTCAGCGAATAAAGAATGCTTGTATCACACAACGTTCATAATACTCAAGCCAAATGGGTAGCCTTGATCCATAATGGCCCGAGCTATTAATATTGCTAGTAACTCACTTATTTTTCGAATTAAAGTTTCGGTTAGACTTTATACTTATTTTTGATGCGATTTCCGAACGTAGTGTGGGTTACAATCCTTCAAGAACTGAAACCAGTAGAACCTAGACAACTTTAGTCTTGAAAGACAACTTATGAATTTGGTTCAGCCTACTCACATATTTATAGGGTTACAGCAGAGACCTGTGGAGTAATTATGACATAAACTTCTAGTGTAACCCAAATATTCATCCAGCGATTTCCGTAAATATGCAAACCTCTTAGCGATTTCTGTAATTATGAAAATCTTGTAGCAGTTTTTACAATTTTTATAAAATACTAAATTACAGTTCACACCACTAAAAAGCTGTAACTGCACTCTTAGCCATAATCTCAAGACCAATTTGCATTGAGCTCATGTTATGAAATGCTTAACTCATCTCCCCACGTTAAGATTTTTGATACCTGCTAATTAAATTTAATTATTAAAAATTTTATTTAATTGGCATCTTTAAAATTTTTTAAGCCATTTCGCTAAATATATTTGACCGCTAGATAATTAAATTTATTTACAGGGTTTAGACCAGTCAAAACTTATAAGCTTCCTTAAAGGAATATCGTCAATCTCGAACAATCGGGATGTAGATTCCGTCAATAATTAATATTCTCCATATAATTAATACCACTATCCAACTCATCGGGACTATAGGCCTATAAAAGATCACACAATCTAATAAATTAAAACAACGAATATTAAATATACGCAAATAAAAATTATTTCGGGATTAAGAGTATAAACACTCACAATAACCTTGGGATGCGAATTAATTTATATAATCAGTATAAAATTAATTACCATAATGTTATCTTGTTCAATATACACAAAGTGTACTAGTACAGCGAGTCGGAACAATAAACGACATTATTATCTGTTCCCCGTAACCAAGACAGACCTATTAAAACTCTGTGCTCTAGTTGTACCGATGGTTTGTCCATTTCTATCTAAACTATCAACAAAAACTTATATTCTGTAAAAATCTATAATATGGTCTTCTATGTGTAAGTTGTACTCTACACACTAGATTAAATATCGTACAGAATAAAGGACAACTATGTATAACATTAAAAAAATAATATTGCATATATTGTTCATTAAGATTCTCATAAAATAAAAAATTAGTTTTTATTAAAAAATTAAATAAAATTCATGATTTTTAGTATATAACCCTGACAAAGACGACGTCTTTTGGCTCAGCCGTTCGAGGCTGAAGGAAGAGGGTGGCTATGGGCGAACACGGGGTTAGGATTTTACTTCCCAACAGCGGATCTTGGGTGGAATTTGTGCGAAATGTGAAAATGGAGCTGAGAGTTTGAGGGAAGCAGTGCGTTTTGCACTCAGAAATTGAATGAAAATAATTGTTTAGGGTGTTTGTGCGAAAGTGTCAACTGCTTCGAACGTGGGTTTATTTCGTGATAATTTTACAATTGTTTCCTTACAGTTTAATTGAGGAATGCTTTAACAAATTTTAAAATTGTGGATAATTTTGGTAACCTAAAATTGTGAGTTGGCTTCACTTTTAAGTACACACCAAATTAGGTATTTACTTTTATAATAGTAATAGATAAGAGGATTAGTTTCACCTAATAAATTTTAATAGGGATAATTACACTTACCTCCCATGAGGTTTAAACTTATTATAGGAACCTCCCTTGTGGTCTTTGAAATTATACTAATATCTTCTGAGATTTAATTTTAACATCAATTGCACCACAACTGTTAAAATTTTTGTTGAAATTTAACGGAAACCGCCCATTTCACCCTAAAACCACAATTCCCACCCCAAAATCACCCTTTAAATCACCTGTCCCCCCAAAATCACCCTTTCCATCCCAAATTTCAACGGAATGGTGGTTTTGGGGTGGGCATGGTGGTTTTGGGCCAGAAAGGTGGTTTGAAGGGTGATTTTGGGGTGTAAAGGGTGATTTTGGGGTGGGAGGGGCAGTTTCCGTTAAATTTCAATAGAATTTTTAACAGTTGGGGTGCAATTGATGCTAAAATTAAATCTCATGGGAGGTTAGTGTAATTTCAGAGACCACATGGGAGGTCCCTGTAATAAGTTTAAATCTGAGGGGAGGTAAGTATAATTATCCCATTTTAATAAATTTATTTCTAATTCAATATATTTTTCCTAAAATACAACTAATATTGTTCGAATACAGTTTTTTTCCAGCTATGCCTCCACTGCTTCTCCTCTGGGGCCAGCGTTGGCCACTTCTCCGACACCGACTCCGGAAACTCCTTCTCCAGCGATCTCCCTTTTTCTCTAGCGTCATTCTCGTCCTTCTTCTCCAGCAAAATTTATCAGTTTAACTGAGAAATTTATTATTTTAACAGAAATTTATCAGTTTAACTTCTCATAAATTAATCACTATAACAGAATTTCTCATAGCATTTCTCAGTTTAACTGAGAAATTTATCACTTTAATAGAAATTTATCAGTTTAACTTCTGATAAATTTATTACTTTACCAGATCGGCGGTGACAGCGACGAGATCTGAAGTTGGCGATCCAGATCTGGTGGTCGGCGTTGGCGATGAGGAGGAGGAGCGACGACAGAGACGGCGAGGAGGAGAAAGATGAAGCACAATTTGTGGTGTGGTGAGATCTGGAACAGATCTTATGATTGGAGGAGCAGCAGCGGATGAGGAGCGGTGAAGGATGATGAGGAGCGATAACGGCATCCATTGAAGTAGATCAAAGGAGGAGCGCTGATAGTGTCGGTGGTTCAAATCTAAATGGAGGAGAAGGGGTGGCGACGGTTAGAATGAGGAGAAGAATCGGCGGTGGAGGAGCAACGGAGGAGGGGCGGCAACTAGGAGGACTATGAAAAGGCAACGAGGAACTACGATACCTCGTCTGTGCGCAAACAGATTTGCCGGCGGTGGCGTTGACGGTGGTGTTTAGTGGCGTCAACGGTGGTGGTTGGTGACGTTGACAACAAGGAAGAGAAGGAAGAGAAGGAAGAGGAGGAACACCGGTGAAGCTAAGGAGAAGGAGGCACCGGCTAGAGCTTGTTACAAACAATGGAAGAAAGAAGAGTTTTTTTGAGGGGATGTGCAAATAGAGATATATTTGTCATATTGTAAATAAAATTTTAAAAAATAAGAATAGAACTTAAAAAAATTTAGTAGTTGTACTAATTCTTCTACTACTCTTACAAATAAAACTAATTACTAATTAACTATTGATATTACATTTCTTTTTATTAATCTAATAAAAAAATAATTTAATTTTTACTTTTATTATCTTTTTTGTTTTCTTATCTCCATATATTAACAAACTAATAAAGTTAATATTTTTAATTGAGTTTTTTTTTAAATTGGCTACTTAACTATTTATCAAATTATTTGATATTATTTTTTGTTACACTTTTAAATTACTAAAATTAAATATTTATACTATATTTTTTTAAAAATATTGATGTGACATTTATCCTACATTTCAATTTAAAAATTTAAAATTCTTTTAATCTAATGGTTGGGGAAAATAATGGGCATGAGACGAGTGAGAATTAAAAAGAATAAAGTGTGATTATTTTTTTTGGATTTTAAGACAAATAAAAGTTTAATTGAGTGAACCCAAGTTTTGATAATTTTTTTAAATTATTACTAAATTTATTTTTTAGTATGTTATTATTCTATTTTTTTTTATTATTGTCAAAATTAATATTGAAATCATATTATATTAAATAATGCCTTTTAAGTATAAATAATTTGGTAGTTCAAATACACTGGGCTAATTCCATTTTATATAACTCTGTTTTCTTTCCTGCGGTTAAGGGTAAGTATTCAATATTTTTAAAGTAATATTTTATTTAAATTATTAAATTATATATTTTTATATATTAAATAAAATAATAAAAAAATAATAAATTTTATTAAATACACTAATAACTATAAAATTAGAGCACCACTTAAATTTGAAGAAAAAAATATTAAATATTTGCTCAACGGGTAGACATCCGTGTATAAGAAATAAAATAAAATAAAAAAGAAATTGGATCAAACGCATCCTACCCGTCGCGCACATTTTAATTATATTCATCACTTAAATTCTAAATCTGAAATCCTCTCTGTTTTACAGACATTGCACGGCGGCGCTCTCTCTCTCTCTCGCTACACTCCTCTCCAATCTTCATAGATCGACGATCATTGTTATCCACCAATATCGACGACGGCGAAAGTGCATCAGGCAGTCACAGCTCGGCGGACTCGCAAGGTGAGTTTTCAATTTTTTTCTTTCATTTTGTGTTGTTTTTGTAGAGAAAAGAGATATTTTGGATGCCAATTAACTAGCTTTCTGATTGATTACGTAAAGCTGCAATTACAAGCGTGTGTAAATGTTAATTTTTTTGAAAGAGTAGTGTTGAATAAAAAAAGTGCGAAGAGAGGAAAGGGAGATAGGCGGTGGAAATTTTGAGGAAAAAATTGAAACGGATACCCAAAATTGAATTAGGGTTTCAAAGTTAGTAGAGAAAGATAGGGAATACAGAGCTGCATACTTTCTAGAAAATTTTAAATTGTGGCGTTAACAAAAGCGTGAGCCAGCTTCTAGCACACCAAACGAAGGGTTTACTCTATATTATAGTATAGATTACTTTATATCATATTATAGATTCATACATGTTTAAGCAAACTCAGCTCCTAACTACCACTTAGATAGCTTTACTCCTGACTTTATTAGGCATAGCGATGGCCAGTCCTGGCTTTTTAGGGGCCTTAGACGAACTTCTAAAATGGGTTCCTCGTAAATTTTTATGGACGATATTTTTTAATCAACTTTAAGAAAAAATTATTACTTGAATTCCAGAAGACTTGATTTGTTAAGATGTCTTTTTTGTGTATTTTAGTTTTTTTACTCCTTTTTGTGATAAGCGCAAAAATTTTAACATTTTTGGTAGCCTATGTTTTGAAGGCTAGATTTTTTTTTCTTTTTGAAATTTGTTATTTGGTCAAAAGAAGAAACAAATTTTTAACTACCTTTATATTACAAAATACCCATTTTACATTTGAAGAGTAAGTAAAAATTACAAGTGCTATAATTTAAAGAAAACGTACATATTCTAAAGTTATAAATGCTAAAGAAAAAACTTTATCAAATATCAATTAGAAAAATATTCTTCTCATGTTTCATTTAACAATATTTACAAGCAATTCATGAATCTAGGAAATAACAATCTAATATTTTTAACTAATTTAGTACTTTTATGGCTTTTTTTTTTGTTTCTTTCGGTAATTTTTTTTGAAGGATTAGACCTAATTTGGATTATCTACTAATAGAATAGTTGTATTTTGAGTTTGGTATTAAAGGATTAACTTAAGTAGATTTTGATAAAGTAAAAATAAAGTAATTAGGGGCCATTTATTTGATTGAATCTTAGTTTTAAAAAATTATTTTTAGACCAGGTATAAAGGATTTATCTAGGAGGGCCGGCCCTCGACGTAATTAATCTGTTACATTGCCTGAGCCATTCTTATGGGACTATAACTCAGGTAATAGGCTACTGCTGCTGATAAGCTACTGCTACTGCCACTGCTACTGCTCTACTGTTGCCTCCGTGCTGATGTGCTACTGCTGCTACAAGCTACTGCTGCTATATACTCCTTATCATTCCCCCTCAAACTCAAAGGTGGTGATCCAACCATGAGTTTGCTTTGAAGATAATGAAATCATGAAATTCGTAAGGGCTTAGTAAAGATATTTGCAATTTGATCATATGAGGCAATATGTATGAGAACAATCAACTTTTGAGCGTGAAAATTGCGGATAACAAGATTGGAGGCTAAAGCAATAGTTGACAAATTATCCACCCAATGAGTAGGAATAGAGGAAGGTTTTATAAGAAGATCATGAAGAAGCATTTGCAGCCAACATATTTCTTGCTGTAACTTTAGCAAGAGATCGATATTCAGCCTTATTGGAAGATTGTGCAACTGTTGGTTGCTTCTTTGCAGTCCATGAGATTAAATTAGATCTGAGAAACGCACAAAAACCAGTCGTGGATCATCTGGTAGCAGAGTCATTGCCCAATCAGCATCAGAGAAACATGAAGATCAAAAGAACTCAGGTGTAAATGTGAGACCAAAGTGCAAAGTTCCTTTGACATACCGCAATAATCTCTTAATAGCAGCAAAGTGAGCATTAGTAGGAGATTGTATCTGCTGACATGCTTGATTAACAAGAGCTAAATCTGGTCGAGTAAGAGTTAGATATTGTAGTGCTTCAACAATTTTGCGATATTAAGCTGGATTGGAGAATGGAAGAGAAGAATGAGAATGAGAAACAATAGTGGGTTTTAACAAAAAGTGGAGAGGAGTAAGGTGTACAATCTTTCATTCTTGCTTTCTCAAGAATGTCTACAACATATTTAGATTGGAAAAGAAAATAGTTTGAATCAATCCTTTGAATTGAAACACCAAGAAAACAAGCCAGGACCAAGCTCTTTGAGAGTGAAGGCAGTATGTAGTTGAGAGATGAGCTGCTGAATGTGAAAGACTGCTATAATCTAGTAGCAGAGTCAATAATTAATAACTTAATCTAGTGCTTCTCTGCCTACAAAAGGGCTTCTGAGTTGATGACAAAAATGCATTGATTGACACAAACATGAACTAATTACATTTTTTTACATACACTCCCATCAGCATTGACACAAACATGAACTAATTACATTTTTTTACATACACTCCCATCAGCATATTCCATAAATTAGCTTTTGGTTTTTTGTCTAGTAGTCTCATTTCCCATTTATTGGTTTGTTCTTGTTTTCTTTCAGTGTTTTAATAGCAGAAATTCTAAGGGTAGTGTGTGCAAACTTTCTCCACATAATAAATAGGGCTTTATGATATTATTGGGCTTTTGTCCTGTAACATCGGACTAATATCTTAATTACCTTTTCTGAGTTTCAGGCATTATGATTGAAACCATTATTATTTAATTAGCCAAGTTTGTACCAATAATTTTCGGCTTTTAAAAGAATCGGACCAAGTTGTTTGTACCGATAATCTTTTGGTTGTGCAATAGGAAAGCAAGTAATTATTTTATGTTTTAGATGCGCAATGCTAAATTGCAAAAAGGAAAAAAAAGTTGCCTCTCATGACAGCAATGATAAAAATGCAACCTAAATGAATTTCAGTTGTGAGCATGATGGTTGTGTGGGGTTTCACTGAATGGAGGATATATTACATGCCCTTTGGTTATTGATTATAGATTCTTGTAAGTTGTTTAACTTGTGAAGTCGGTTATAGTAAAATGCGTGTTTCTGGCTTGTCCTTCAGGAGGGATTTCAATTTTTGCTTCATCATGGATTCAGCAGAAGCAGAGTATGCCGCATTTGAAGAGAAGGTGAGGCGGACTGTTTACGTTGACAACCTGTCACCTCAGGTCACTGAATCAGTCTTGAGAACAGCATTCAATCAGTTTGGGTATGTCGACAATGTTCAGTTCATTCCAAACTACACAGAGCCGAAGAGCATACCGTGTTGTGCTTTGGTTGAGATGCAAAATTTGAAGCAGGCCGAACAAATTTTGGAGGAGATGGGTAATTTGCCTTTTATGATGTCCGGGATGCCTAGGCCTATTCGGGCACGGGCTGCTGAAATGGAAATGTTTGATGATCGCCCAAAAAAGCCTGGGAGAAAGATATATTGCCGTTGGTTAGACCCGCAAGATCCAAATTTTCAGGTAGCAAAGAAGCTTAAGCACTTGACCAGAAAACATGCAGCTGAAGCTTCATTTTTGCTCAATGTAAATTCTAGCATTCCTTCAGTATCCACGACATCTTATTTGCTATGACCCTTCTTAAAAAATTCATCTAACTAGTAATTTTATGTATATACTTGTGCTCTCAGCATCAGCTGGAAGAGGAAGAGAAGCTTGCGAACCAGCAGGAAGAAACCTTGAAGGCAAACTATAAGAAGTTTGAGATGATAGAGAATGTCTTAAATGATGGAACTGCTGATCGCCTGGCACGCCGTTATGATATGAAAACGTTTAATGCTCGGTAGGTTTTGGTCATGCGTTTTGATCGTTTTGTTGTCGTAAGAATTGAAGTTATTACCTTTTTGTACAAAAGCAAGATGAATTGTGGATTGTTGCATTTTAATTTAAGTTGATTTTGTTTCTTCTTATGGGGGTTCAATCTACTTGGGTTGATCAACCAAGAGTTCCTTTTTCTTCTTTTCCTGGCTAGAAGGATGATGGTTGTGGGCTATATTATTGAAGTGTTGCTGCCAAGAAATCAGCTATTGTGCAAATAAATAGAGAATCAGCATCTGAACTAAACGTTGGCATATGTTTTGAAGTATTCTTTCCTGGGGATGAGTTCCCCTCAAAGACTCATTGCTTAAAGACCCATCAAGAATTTATTTCCAGGGCTCATTTTGATAGTCTGAACTATTTATCTTGTTGGTTCCGTTGATAAAATCATTCATTTGAACATATTTAACTTGGCCGGATATTGAGAAGGATATGAATAAATTATATTTTATTTTTAAAATAGATAATTTAAGTTTACAATGCATTGACTAAGTTTTAAATTATTCATATTAATATCCTATCAAGTTAAATTTTAATGTAAATATTTTTTTTTTCTGTTATGTCGCCTGCAAAATAAATGGTTGAAATTATTATTGTTTAAACCATCTTTGTGGACACAACAATGGCTCACAAGATAGTCTTAATAGCTCTTGAGAGAATGAGGTCTTAAAGGAGAGCTCATCCCTTTTTGGGCCGCGAGATTGGTATTATGGTTTTTAGACTACTAAGGGAAGGTTTAGATCAGGTGATGAACAATTTCATCAGTGCACCTGTGCTGTAATCATTAATTAGTTACGGTCCATCATTGTTGGAGTCCCGAATCTCCTCTATCCTCGAATATCTGTCGGTTATGACGTTGTTCTAATTTTCAACTACCTTATAAAATGAGAATATCAAAATGTATGAATTTTTAGTAAACGTGTGGTCCGAGTGTATGAGACTCGAGAGACCGACATTTGAAAGCTCCATTAAGCATTTTGTGCTTAAGAGGGTATGAGAAGAGATGTTTGTAAGGGAAAGAGAATGTTTGAGAAGCGGAGTGTATGAGAAATTTGAAAGTGCCATCGAGCATTTTGTGCTTAAGAGGGTATAAGAAGAGAAATACAGATGCCTTGTAAGAGAAAGAGAATGTTTGAGAAGCTGAGTGTACGAGAATTGAGAGATCGACATTTGAAAGCTCCATCAAGCATTTTGTGCTTAAGAGGGTATGAGAAGAGAAACACAGATGCCTTGTAAGAGAAAGAGAATGCTTGAAAAGCCGAGTGTACGAGAATTGAAAGACCGACATTTGAAAGTTCCATCGATCATTTTGTGCTTAAGAGGGTATGAGAAGAGAAACACATTTACTCTGTAAGAGAAATAAAATGTTTAAGAAGCGCTCAGCCCAAATAGTTTAACTTTAAAGGGTAGAAGAAAAATATCAACCATTAATTATTCAACGGGTACTGATCACGTAATGCATTGATATTTATTTAAAGTATATTGATATTTATAAAATTAGTATTTATTTAAAGTATATTGATATTTGTAAAAATAATAAGATCTACTATCAAAAGTGTATTGATTCTAAAAAAATTTCATCCTTTTTTGCTTATTAAGCATGTTCGTTAGCGAGATTGATAAAAGAATCCCTACCTTTCATGCATAAGTTATAAAGAGATTGGGCAAATTCATAAAAAAGAATGAGTAAAAACCCTTGGTACTTTATATACAAAAAATAATTTGTTAACCCATTTGACAAGCGGAGTTAACAATACATATTCACTAATTGGTTTAAAGGTTCTACTGTAAGATGTATAGTAAATTATTCAACTTAAATAACTAAAAAAGTGAATATTGTTCACCCACTTTTTTAGGTGGATGAACAAAAATAAACGCAAATAGTTCCATGTAACATAACCATTTTTGTTATAACACCATTTAATTAGAGTAAAAAACCATATTGGGCCCACCAATCCATCTTTTAGCTCATTAAATAGTTATTTTGAATCTGTTTGTGCCGGAATGACTTACTTATGTTCATATAAAGGACTAACAGTCTATTAAGGGCTCGTTTGATAACTGGTATGGATTGAGTGAGATTAGTAGTAAGGTGGGATTAGTAATGATGCGGGATTAATTTTTTTGTGTTTGAATTGAGTAGAATTAAATAACGGACTAGATAAACTTATGTTTAATATTAAGTTAATTTATTTTAAAATTAACTTAAATAAATTAATAAGTTAAATTTTATGTTATTTGTTTTAATATTTTAATATTTCTTATTATTTTTAAAAAATTTTAAATTTACTCCTTAATCCTATCCTTCCTAATCCCACACACCCCCCTCACTAAGTTATCCCTAATTTGGCGGACTAACAATCTGTCCGAATAACTAGTCCGGAGGTTTTTTTATACAAACAAATATCGGATTGAACTATACTCCGGATTAATAGTCCAAACGTATTGTTAGTCCGCCGAAACAAACGAGACCTAAGAGTTTAATTATTATGAGTAAATCAATAATTAGAATTTGTCAATATTTCACGTATGTTAGGGAATCTTTGCTTTCATGCTAAGTTTTCGTGATTCATAGGCTGACTTTGTGGCTCACAGTCGATTATATATCTTAATGGGGTGTGACAAGAATGATAACAAAGCTAACCTTACTCTCGTTAAGAGTTTTGTGGCAATGTAGATAATGGAGTAGAAGTTTTAGAGAAGATGAGAGGTCCCAAAATAACATGTCATGTGCATGCTAATGAGCTGTTATGTACCTACTAATAGGTGCTATCCACAACACACCAGAAAAAGAACTTGTACAACACGATAAGGACATCGTTTCTTTGAATGAGAGATATTGTGCCATCTTACATTGACATGAGATGAAAAAATCGTTTAATATATAGAAACATGTGTACTATTCGTAATTTAGTTTAAGACTTTATGTGAATTTGGTATCGCATCTTAAGAGTTGAATAGCAGTATCTAAGCATTAGTTAACCATTTATGATCAAAAGCATAAATGTACATTTTCATTGTCTAGCAACACCGAGGTTTTTTCTAGTCAGGTTGGCTCTTCTCAGTCTTTTAGGTTCTTCTGATCGAGGTCGTCACCCTTTTTTATCATACTTTGCCCTCGGAGTTGTTCTCTAAACTCCATCTTTCCTTGCATTCATTCCGTACTTGGTAGTCATATGCCTTTGGGTTTTTGCCATCAGCTCGACCATGCTAGTTAGGGGAGCTTTTGACAAAGAAAATAAGAACTTGGTACGTTGTAACCCACCCATGAATGCCATTACAGCCACCTTGTCATCTGCAGCATTGACCTAGAGAGCTTCCGTGTTAAACTGTGTGACATTGTCTCGCAGTGTTTCACCTCGCGCTTGCTTGATGTTCAGAAAGTAGTTGATTGCCGGTGCTTTTGGCCTCCAATGAAATGCTAGATAAAAAAGCTTAGTGAAGGTTTCAATTGATCCTGGTTTGAGTTGGCTAAACCATACTCGCATTGACCCTTTCAAGGTAGTGGGAAAAGCCCGACACATGATTTTGTCTACAACTGTGTGGAGGTGCATAAAGGCCTTATATGTTTCCTGATGGTCAAAAGAGTCCTTCATGCCATCGAATGTTTCCATAAGAGGCATTTTGAGCTTTGACGATAAGGGCAAAGCCATTATCAAGGGGGAGAGTGGGAGATCTATCCTCTAAACAAGCTTATCGGCTCCCTCAATCATCTTTCCTCTTACAGCCTCCATGACGTTTTGAAGTTTTCACTCATCTCCTTCATTTCTGCCTCAAGGGTTGTCGAGGTTTTGGCCCTTTCCCCTTATATTGGCCATCTCGTCATGGGGGTAGGTTTTTCGTCTCAAGCTGACTTGATGACTATTCACCTCTTCTCGATCGTCAGGTCGAACATTCTGTCTTGTATGCCCTCGTGGTGTAAATGAAAAAACCTCTTCATTCAAGGGTTCCGGTTGACTCAGATCCCAGTGGTTAGGAGGGAGTTGGTTCTCATTCCCATGCTCCTGGAGATTTAGGTGAACCTACTATGTCGCACATACCTGGGTGTCAAAACGTTGATGTCAGGCTTGTGTCTGTTGGGTGAGGTCTTGAATCATGCGAGTTAAGTTAGCTAACTGTCGATCTATGCACTGGTTGCTCTGCCTATCTCTAAAGGGTGGTTGTTGGCAATTGTTTTATGAAGCCATGGCCCTCGTTTCTACTATCCAAATTCCAGAGGAAGATGATTAAAGAGTTTTCCAGAGACGGCGCTGAAGTGATAGCTTTAGAATGTGGATAAATTGATCTGCGACGGGTAAGAGTCTTATCCTTCTCAGTTGTCAATCTCGAAATGACAACCTCGTTTTTGGGTCAATACTTGAAAAGATGTTAGAAATACTTGACACTGGTGGAGTGCTTGCCGAACACCCAGTGATGCCTAAGTTAGCTTAATGGAAGGTAAAGTTACTTATAAATGTTAGGAGCAAATAGAATTGCTTACCTTGGCAATGGAGTTCATTCCCTTTATATAGAGCTATGCCTTTATTGAATCTTGGAATGATTGAGAAGAACCCCAAGGACATCGCCGAAGACCACTTGATTACTGGGATAAGCATCAACTCGAACCACGATTTTTGGCTTCATTTTCAGACTTGTTGGTAATGGGATTGTCGATCGGTCCATATTTCCTGACCGAGCCCCTATCAATCACCCTACTGTTGGAGGCAATACTGCCAAGATCATTATTTTTTAAATCGATTAATCGGTAAAAAATTAACTGGACGAGCAAACGCCGAAACGGGTTCTAGATAAAAATTTTGACGTCGAACAATTAAAAATAAACCCGTACAACCAAAGTTAATTTAGATGAATACCCCTTGTAGATCCAATCTTCAACTACGACTTGATTCCGAGTTGAAGCTCCTGTTAGATCTTCTACCTATTTCCTTATGCGATCCTCGAACGTAGTGTGGGCTACGATCCTTCGAGAACTTGTACCGACAGAACCCCGATATATTTTTTAAGTCTTGAAAGAAAAAATAATATATCAAGAATGATATGAAAATCAATATTAACTGGTTCAGCCTACCCGCAAATATATAGGGCTACAGCAGGGAGTTGGGGAGTAATTATGAGTAAAACTTTCAGTGGAACACAGATACCTACGAGCGGTTTCTGCAATTATGAAAAGTCGCAGCGGTTTCTGCAATTTTCATAAAATACTGAATTACAGTTCACACCACTAAAGAACTATAATTGCACTCTGACC
>JAULJZ010085529.1:0-12489 GCA_032270985.1 Heliamphora pulchella
CCAAATTGTGCGCGGTACAAACTGTTTGGGCTTGTTCGGCACAATCAGGACCAGGTAAACTGGCCCAATACTGATGACCCCAAACAGAGTATGGATCAGACTGCTCGTCGCAGGACTCACTGGATGCTCCTTGCTCCGTCGCCGAACAACTGCAACCACCAAGAACGCCGTTAGCGCTTACCGGCCAGTTATGACCGGGAGACACTCCGACGCTCAAGTTAGATATCTCTCTGAGAGGTTTCTAAGCAAGAGTTTTGGGGTTCAGAATTGCGAACCTGGTGGTGTGGGGGTGACTCTTTTTATATAAGGATCAAGACTGATTGAGGATGAATCCTCTTAGGATTCTGCCTCCTACCAGTTAGGATTGTTTCCTATCTTGATGTGATTTGATTCTGATTTGTTTCTATCATTTTCATCCGACCAAAATCGTATTGGGGAAAGTATCTTGTTGAGATATATTTCCTATTGAGGGGCCAACATGAGCTTCCCCTGGTCCGGGCTGCTCCTATCTGGGGTGGGCCGAACTAGCAGGACCCGAACAATAGTGGGTTCGGATTTCTTCGAGCACTTGGGCAAGCTCGTTTCGGGCTGGTCTTCCTTTTTGAGCCTTTGGTCCCAATTGTTTGGTTTGGGCATTAGGCCCGACACTTTTGTTTGCCCTTAGTTCTCAATTCATTTAATTTAAATTTTAAAATTAAAAAATAATATTAAATCGATTTATCAAACAAAGGTATTGTACACATGCTTCCCGCCACTCATTTTTTAAATTGACAATATTTAGAAAAGAGAAAAATAAAAATAATGTACAATTGACATCCACCATATACGTGCACCCAAGACTTTGCCTTCGCTTAACTATTAGTTTTAAGGTGGCTTATAGCTGATTTTTTAATTTTTAATTTAAAACCCAAAAAACTAAGAATTTTTATTTTTCAACTCTCAGCTTTTAATTTATTTGTTTTTAGAAATTTTAACTTTTTTTAATAATAATTTTTAATTTTACCATTCCACATATAAAATTAAATAAATTCTAACCAAACAATCATACAATCTCATTTAGGCTGAAAGACAACTATACAATTTCACATTGAACTTATTTGACTTTTTTGTAGCTTAAAAGTCACTATTTTTTTCAACTAAATAAATTTTATGACTTTAACTTTTTTGACTTTTTGACTTAAAGTGAGTTAAAGTAAAAAAATTAACTTAAAGCCAAATTGTCAAACAAACTCTTTGTTTACAAAATTTTATTATCTTTCTATTCAAGACATTCAAATCGTATCAATATTTTTATATCTCAATATTTTTATATATTTTAACGACTAACAATTAGACAATAGTACATGAATATTTTGAAACAAAGATTTCTAACCATACATTCATTATTTGTGGATCCATGCTTTATTTTTATTTTGTTTTTTTCTTAAATTTGGGAGATTTTCAAGTTTGAACATTTTAATAATTGCAATGTTGAATAAATGGAAACATAATTAGTTTACTATGATTGTCTGTTTCCATTTTGAACCTTTAAATTGAAATTTAATCATATTTTTAAATTTTTTGGGTAGTATTTTACTGCTTTTGAAGATTTTGTTAGTTTGAATGCATGAGTGGGCAGATTTTAAATATAGTATAAGGTTGTTTATTATTTTCGTTTTTTAGAATCATTGAATTAATTGGCATGGAGTGATCTTTTTATAATAATACTAGCAAAAAATTCATGTTATGCACTGTCAAATGCAAAAAAGATATAATGATTTCGTTTAATAACTTGATTTATAATTTGTTTTTTTTACTTTTTGACTTTAAGTTAAATATGTAAAAAATAAAATTGGTAAAAAATTGATTTTAACTTACCATGTGGAGAAAAAAATTGTGATTTGATATTTTGATTTTTTGTGATTTTGTATACACTCATTTAGCATGTTACAGTGATGGACTTAAGGATCATACTAAAAGTTTTATATGTAAAATGAAGATGTGTCAATTTTTCATTTAGAATTTATTATTTGATGCATAGTTCGATTCTATGTAAAATTATTGTGTAAGTTTTTCGTTCATTTTATTTATAAATCTAGATCACTCATGCTAACTAAAAATTACCAAAAATGAAAAAGATAGATATGTGATTCATTGCTTCAAGGTGCAAACACATAACAAAACATGAAATATTAGCCGTAAAAGTTTTCAAAATTTTCTAACAATAAAAAATTCGACAAATAATTCACAAACATAGTAGTAAATCAGTTGAAACCTCTAATCTTAACAACTTTTTAAAAATAACCTTAACATTCTTTTAAAAATATTATCCAAGAAAATAAAATAAAATATTTTAATTACATATAGTGTTTCAATCGGCAAGTAAAAGAAACCTTTAATGTATATAGTCTCAAAAAAGAAAAAAATATATTTTTATCTTTTTGCCAGGTTTAATACGACGGCATTTTTAGTTCTTTAGTTTGATTTGGATGACTATCGCACCTTGTTCACCAAAAAAATATATGCACAATAATAAACATATTATAAAAAAAATAGTTACACTTTATGTGGATAACCGTTTTCCTTTGGTGTTACAATAGATGCTTGAATTAATGTATTTTGCTTTTGAAAAAACATAAGGATAATTATAAAGTTAAAGTCACCTTGAGAAATAAAACAAAGTAGGAAGTATCAAACTACAAAGCTATAGTCTTCGCTAAATTCAAGTCATATCAAATTCAAATCAAACCTACTAATATACACGACAATGAGATTTATTTGTGCTTTACTCACAAAGGAGAGCTTGAAAATAATATATAATTATAGTAAATCAATAACCAATCATAGCTTAAATTTGTTGTTAGAAAAATGATTTTGAATAGCTTAAGTTTCGGCAAACTTGAAGCTATTTTTAATGTGTGACTCATACACCGGTTAAGATGGATTGGAATGATGTTGCATTCACCGTCGTGAGTACATTAAGAATATGTATTTAATTGATCAAAACCATTAAGTATTGAATGAAAAAATGACTTCCGAAATCATATGGTTAAATAAGGTAATACGGAAGACATAGTCTTGTCCCCCATTGAAAATTCATGAAGAACTTGGTGGGTATATATAAGATAATATTGGATTAAGGGGTGTACCATTTGGGAGTACCCAATTTTGTGGAAGGGAGAGTACCTACTTAAGGGTGAGTTCGACCCAAATCACACATACACGCATATCGCTGCCGCCGTCGCCGATCTGGCTCGGGTCGCGAATTGTGGGTTGCAAGTTGGGTCCTCGAATATGATCTTAGCTTTTTAGCGAAAATCTATTTAATTAAATAAATTTGTCCGTTGGATGTTGTCCATGATTACCGTTATTATGAACCAAACTGAATAGGTGCGCTTGTTCGATTTTTAGCAATCCGACTTGGTTTGCACTGGTTTAGGCCTATCTGAATAGGTGCTTCTTCAACTTTAAATAAATCTTTCCAAAATCCCTCCATTACGGAGTTTTCTTCTTCTGCATTCATTCATTCACTTCAGTAAAAAGAGAGGGTACAAACACTGTTTTGTTCGCTGAGCACGTAAATTGTAGTGCTTCCTTTGCGTGCGAGAAACTAAATAATCTTGAGAGACAGACGTCTAACTCCATAAGCTGGTACGAGAGGCGAGTCTGTTTTAAAGACAAAGTGTGATACACTTGCCTTAGTTTATTTCTGTCTGTTTCAAATCCAATGTTCCATGAGTTTAACGTTTTAATTTTTATGTAGTACTAGTCTTCAGTTGTTTCTTTGTCTAATTCTGTATTACTCGCCCTTTTTATTCTAGTTTATTTCTAGTTTATGTATACTTATTTTAGATTTGGAATTACAATCTTAAAGCAGATTTGGTTGGATTATTATTATTATTATTATTATTATTATTATTACTGTTTTTTTATTCTTTTTCCCAAGTCAATAACGGAAAAATGTGATCTTACGTATCATTTAGTTTTTGTGTTGTCGGACTGAATAATGCACCAACTTTGATTACTGTAATTATTAATGCTGTTGGGTCTATTAGTGCCTGTGCAAACACTTTACTCTTTTCGTAATCATTGCTTTAGTGTTCGCTGTAAATTTTCAATTGTTTTACAGATTCGGTATACTTTTGTTCATGTTTGTTTTTTTTTTTTTCCGATTAATAATTTTTTTCTGTAACAGTTTTATAAATTTCTGTCTATAATTAAAAAACAGTGTATATATATTTTTTAATTTTCTGTTTACAATTTCAGTTTTAAAACAGTATTAAAATAGTTTTTTTTTTCATTTTTATTGTAGTTCTCAATTCATTTTACTGTTTTAAATTTATGAATTGTCATATATTTCCGTTCCATAGAAATGGCTACATATACCATTCACGGTTCTGTCAGTACCGATACGAACACCGGTGATGTGCCTACTCCTATTTCAACGGCTATGTTTGGACTAGTTATAACTCCAATACAAACTATCGTTCTGGTGAATTATGGAGAGAAGTTCGAAAAGTTTAACGGGAATGATTTCAAAAGATTGCAACAGAAGATGCTATTTTATCTTACCACAATGAATCTGGCAAGATTTATACAAGAAGATTCTCTCGTACTAAAAGAAGGTGAATCTGACAAGCAAATTGTTGCTGCAATTGTAGTATGAAAGTATGTTAACTTTTTATGTAGAAACTATTTCCTCCACAGCTTGGACAGTTCACTGTACAATTTTTATTATGCCAAGCAAACTGCAAATAAACTAAGGGAATCTTCGTACAAGAAATATAGGACTGAAGACCCCGGGATGAAAAAGTTTATCGTTGCATCGTTTTCTTAACTATAAAATGGTTGATTATATGACTGTAATAAATCAAGTCTAAGAACATCAGGTAATTTTGCATGAAATTCATGCAGAAAGGATGTCTTTGAGCGAGTCATTTCAAGTGGCAGTAATTATTGAAAAATTGCCTCTATCTTGGAAAGAATTCAAAAACTATCTGGAATACAAGTGCAAATAGATAAAACTGGAGGATCTCATAGTACGACTAAGAATTGAAGAGGATAATTGTGGTTTAGAGAAGAAGATGGGAAGGCTAATTTGCGGTTAAGGCTAATGTTGTTGAACAATGGCAAGAGCAGACCAACAACAATAAAAAGAGGAAGCATTCAGGCCAAGGGTCATCTCATGGCCCAAAAGGAAGTCCGAACAAAATGTTCAACTTTCAAGAAAAATGTTTTAAGTGTGACAAATAAGGACATCGTGCAACAGACTGTCGATGCAAGCAAAATGTCCAAGCAAAATATTGTAAGAAGACCCTGCAGGCACATGTGACAGAGGTGGAGAATCTCTCTAATTATGTGGTTGAATTAAGTCTTTCTGCAGTGGTCTCTGAAGTAAATGTTGTGAGTTGAAATCCTAAGGAATGGTGGGTGGACACAGGTGCTACCCGCTATGTTTGTCCTGAGAAAAGAATGTTTACTTCTTACAAACCAGTGGAACATGGAGAGCAATTCTTCATGGGGAACTCCTCAACTTGTAAGATTGAAGGACAAAGGAATGTGGTTTTGAAGATGACATTAGGGAAGGAACTAACTTTAAAGGATGTGCTGCATGTGCCAGAAATTCGCAAGAATTTGGTGTCCGGGTAGCTGCTAAGTAAGAATGGATTTAAGTTGGTATTCGAGTTTGATAAGTTTGTCATCACCAAGAGTGAGGTATATGTAGGAAAGGGGTACATGAGTAATGGTCTCTTTAAGATGAATGTAATGACTGTCATTCCGCTTATTAATAAAATTAACACATCTTTTGCTTACTTGCTTGATTCTTCAAATATTTGGCATGGTAGATTAGGACATATTGATTTTGATACTTTGTGTAGATTAATTAACTTGGATTATTGGCCTAATTTTTATATAGATTCAAATCATAAATATGAAACTTGTGTAGAAGGAAAGTTAACGAGACTTTCTTTTCATTCAATTAAAAGAAGTACTGAACCTCTGAATTTAATCCATTCCGATGTATGTGATTTAAAATTTGTTCATACACCTGGTAGGAAAAAATATTTTATTACTTTTATTGACGATTGTACAAAATATAGTTACGTGTATTTGTTGAGAAGCAATGATGAAACCTTAAAAATGTATAAACATTACAAAAGTGAGATTGAAAATCAACTTAGTCAAAAGATTAAGGTGATTAAAATCGATAGAGGTAGTAAATATGAGTTCTCTTTTGTTGAGTTTTGTTCTGAACATGAAATTATTCACTAAACTACTGTGCCTTATTCTCCGCAGCAAAATATAATTATTGAAAGAAAAAATAAAAACCTTAAAAAAATGATGAATGCTATGTTGATAAGTTCAGGATTATCTCAGAACTTGTGGGGGAAAGCGATTCTAACTGCTAACTACATCTTAAACAAATTACCTTCTAAAAGGACAAATAACACTTCTTATGAATTGTGGAAGGGCCGAAAGCCAACCTACAAATTCTTGAGAATGTGGGAATGTTTGGCTAAAGTTATGGTCTCTACTCTAAAATAGGTGAAAATAGTCAAAAAACTTGGTATTATTCATTCACAATTTGCTTTACAATATTGTGGGCATAAATAGTCATTATACATAATTGGAATGCTAAAATTTAGGTCCACAATTCTCTCATCATATCTCTAATCTAGGAAACATATTTACAATCAATCTATATACAGAAGTATACAAACTTGGAATGATTTCTAGAATCTTCAACACTCCCCCTCAAGTTCGTGCGTAGATGTCGCTCATTCCTAATTTGTTGAGACCATCATGAAATGCTCGACTTGATACAGCCTTTGTGAGTAGGTCAACAAGTTGTTCTTGAGATGATACATGTGGTGTTTCAATGATCCTTGCTTTTAGTTTCTCCTTAATGAAATGCCTATCAACTTCCACATGTTTGGTTCGATCCTGCTGAATTGGATTGTGGGCAATATCACAAGCAGCCTTGTTATCACAATATAGCTTCATTGGGCTATCATGCTTAATATTCAGATCTTCTAATAAGTTACGGATCCATAATAATTCACACGCTACCTTAGCCATTCCTGTGAGATCCTGTACCACTTTATTTTTTATATATATACATGTTGACGTGTTTCTTTCATATTATGTATATCACCGATGCATGATTTATGCTTTGGAGTTGTAGAACAGCATGTGTAGATATATTTTACGCTTTCATGGACCTTGTTTAGACTTGTTGGGATGGTTTTTGGGCTATAAAATCGAAGCATAAACCAGTAGGCTTCTGCCCAGTGGTTCGGTCGACTTGAGGGGTCAGTCCAGTCGACTAGACCCAAATTTTTTAGTTCGGTCGACTGGACAGGAGATATTTTCCGTGCTTATAAATATCTAAGTGGCTGAGATATTTTGAGAAACCTTTCTTTGAAGCTAAGTTTCCCATTTCTCTGCCTTCTCTCTAGCTTTTGAGGGGCTGGGGCTTGGTTTTTTGTTGGATTGTTTATGGATTCTTGCTAGCGGGGACGTGGGCTTCGCACCCATCCAGTCTGATTCTCATTCGGATGAGGTTCAGATTTCGAGACTTTGAGTTTTGACTCAGTGAGGTAGGACTTTAGACCCTACTGCTGTATAAGGATGTTATATATAATTATACGTGTTTTCACCAGATAAAAAATACATCAAATGTCATATTTATGTTTAAATCTTGTTTTTCAGGCAAAAAACCTATTTCTTGCTTTTCTTGGTTTATTACATTGTTTGGCTTGTGAACGTATGGTTTTCAAAGGTGGGTTTGAAAACGGTAGTTTTTGACGAAAATATCAGCACTTTGTGTTTTGCAGGTTTTGAGCCAACCTTTGGGGTTGAATTTCATTTTTGAAACGTTTTGTTGAAAACGAAAAAAAAAATATTTTGAAATATTTTTGTTTGATCTCCATGTTGATGGATGGATTTATAAACATGTTTCATATATTTTTTAGAAATATTTTCGTAGTTGAACTACAGGACAGTTTTTAAAATGATTCTCTAGATGTATCGGGATAGCGGATATTTGGCATGAGTTGTCCTCGGTGGAAGTCTAAAAACGTGCGCAGAGAAGGTACCTTTGTTCTTCGGGGTAGTTCCCGTAAAGAAGGTGTTAGGTGCTTTTATCCTTCGATTTCAGTCCGTAAAGTCAGCTTGTACGTTATGGTGCTTCGTATAGAACTTGCATTTACCTAATCAGTCCTACGATGTGTAGGGATTGGGTAAAAGAGCAGGAGTCTATAGTTACTACATTTGTTCCCTTGTGACGGAGTTGGTACATAGGATTCATTTTATCTTTTCTCGGTGTGTGATCCGAGTGGGGAAATAACGTTTGGGTTACGATTTTCGTTAACTGTGAAATATTATTTGCACTGTTTAAATGCTTGGTTTGTGGATGGAAAACTGTTTGGGAGATCTATGGGAGTCTAAGGAAAAAAACTTGGAATTTTATGATGTAAAATCTTTTTGGCTTTGTGGTTGAATTAGCTCCCACTATATAATTGCATATCATACTTTACCGCTTTATAGCCTATTTCTATTGGGCTTCAGCTCACAGTGTGGAATTTTATTGTAAAACCATTTTCATGTTTGGAGGTTGATGATCCCGAGGAGTTGATCTAGTGGTGCCCGTAGTGGCGGAAGACTTTTCTAATTTTCCTTTTGTATGCCTGTTTGAAGGCATGTTTTGTACGCCTTATGGCGATATATCTATCCTTGTTGAATCTGATATTTCTTCTTTATGAGAGATGCATATTGGGTATTCTTCTGATTTCAACTGATGGATTTAAATGTGTGGAAACTTATTTTCATAAAAATGGTGTTTGGCGAATTTTCACGTGACCCTTGGTTTTGGAGCGAGACAAATTGGTATCAGAGCTCTGGGTTCGAATACTTAAGAGCCATAGGAAGAGGGTTTATCACCTGGTGAGATTGATTACTGATGTTTTCTTGTATGTGTATAAACATTTTTATAACAAGCTATTAGTCTTTTTAGCATGACTGTTTGTGTATATATGGGTATGGAGGTTGAATCCCAGGATTGATGAGTCTTGCTTTAGGGCATTTGGAATAACAAATTTGGAAGCCAAGTTAGAAACGCGTTTAGCCGACGTGTTTTCTAGCAAAGAATCTGAATAGGTTATCCAAATGGAAGAGTCTGTCTTGTTGGTTCTCCTTGGTATGTGAGACATGTTTACATAACCTTAAGTAGCTACGTGTTAGCATGCTTATATGTGTTATGTGTTTATGTTAGTAATAACATGCTATAGGAAAACTTATCATGTTATCTTGCTTTGTATAGAATTATGTCCACGTAGGGAAGACTGCGACGGGGTCGTGGCCGAGGTCGTGCTTATGTTCAAGTTCCGGAGGAGGGAGACGTTCATGCCCCACAGGAACAAGTGGGCAGTGCTGACGTCATGCAGGAGATGCTTGTCACTATGAGAGCTATGGCTGACACATCTAGGGCTGGAGTGAGGGCTCTTGAGCTAAGAGCCTCTGTGGCTATGAAGGAATTTTGACGGTTAGATCCTCCGACCTTTTCTGGGGAGCCGGACCCCAGGATTGCTACCGAGTGGTTGGAAGTGACCACGGCTATCTTTGATACTCTGGATATCGAGGAGGATGCTCTGCAGGTGAAGTTGACAGCGTTCAAACTGCGAAAAGATGCTAGAGAGTGGTGGAAGTTCGCCAAGACCACTGTGGATGACACGTGGGCCGCTTTCACGAGAGTCTTCTTGGAGAAGTATTTCCCGAGATCTTCGAGGGATACATACCGAGAGGAGTTCCTTTCCCTTGTTCAGGGGAACCTTTCTATGGTCCAGTATGAGGCCGAGTTTGCGAATCTATCGCGGTTTGCAACTTAGATGGTATCTACGGAGGAGTTGCGCATTAGGAGGTTTGAGGGGGGCCTTCGACCTGCTATCAAGGACAGGTTTCCAGCTCTGGGTTTGGATGTGTACATTGCGCTACTGGAAGTCGCCATCCGAGTAGAGAACTCGCTGGCAGAGAGCCGTAGAGTTAGAGAGAGTGGGAGTCAGCAGGGCAGTGGAGATGCACAGTTCCAGAGGCGCGGGAAAAAGTGCAAGAGGTAGTCTGGACCTAGTTCTCATTTTGTCGGCTCGTATCAGCAGCAGTCGTCCACACCTGTACCATCAGTGGCCTCGACAGGAAGGGCAGAGTAGAGAGAGCTGATTTGTTATCGATGTGGATAGCCAGGATATCATTCAGTTGAGTGCCTGTAAAAGGGCCAGATCCAGAGTTCAGCGTCTGTCCAGTCACAGGCGAGAGATCCACCTATATGCTTTGGGTGTGGTCAGTCCGGGCATATTCGCAGATACTATCCCCGGGAAGGGAATGTTCAGAGTGCGATTCGAGTGCCAGCTGCTCCATCGGCACAGAGACGACAGACTCCTCAGCAGTCTAGGGCCCAGACGTCTAGGTTTGCAGAGGGAGGTACTTCAGCACAGTCTGTGAGGCAGCCGACGACTCAGGGATATGGTGGGTAAACCTGACCACCATAGGCCAGGGCTTATGTTCTTGCTGATCACAGTGCTTCCAAAGCACCAGTTGCATATGATGCTGCAGCTACTCCAGCCATGATCAGAGGTACTCTTCTAGTCTTTAGATCATGGGCCAGTGTTCTCGTCGACACGGGAGCATCACATTCTTTTATCTCTTCAGCTTTTGCATCTGCATTGGGATTACAGATAGACTCGTTGGGTAGTGCATTGAGTGTAGAGACCCCAGTCAGTGGGAATGTGATGTTGAGCAAAGTTTGCAGATCCTGTGAGTTAGGGGTCGCCGGTCGTTGTTTAGAGTTTGATTTTATTATTCTAGACCTGGCCACGTTTGATATCATCCTAGCGATGGACTGGCTGACTACCTACCGTGCCGTTATAGATTGGGAGCGACGGAGAGTGTCGATCTGTACGCTAGAGGGTGACTGCTTCTACTTTGTGGGTGATCGGGATGAGGGCTTGGTGTCTATGCCTGGTGCCGTTTGGATTCGAGGGAACTTGGGTTTCCTCTTTTCTGCTCTCAGGTTGGATGAGCCGGTTGGGGTTCGAGGGGAGCTACCTCCTGTGATGTGCGACTATCCAGATGTCTTTCCAGACGAATTGTTCGAGTTGCTATCGATCTGTGATGTGGAGTTCTCCATTGATCTTGTTCTAGGAGCTGCTCTTATCTCTATGCCATCGTACTGCTTTGCACTGGCTGAGTTGCAAGAACTCAAGGTGCAGTTGCAGGAGTTGCTTGACAAGGGGTTTATGCGGCCGAGTACGTCTTTGTGGGGAGCTCCAACTCTTTTTGTGAAGCAGAAGGATGGATTTTTGAGATTGTATATAGACTATAGGAAGCTGAACTAGGTAACGGTGAAGAATAAGCACCCTATGCCTAGGATTGATGACCTATTTGATCAGCTGAAGGGATCGCACTTCTTTTCGAAGATTGACTTGAGGTCAGTATATCACTAGCTGAGGATTAGGGACGAGGACAGAGCGAAGACTGCCTTTCGAACTCGTTATGGTCACTACGAGTTTCTGGTTATGCCGTTCGGTTTGACGAGCACCCTTGCGACATTTATGGGTTTGATGAACCGAATCTTCCACCCTTATCTGGACAGTTTTGTGGTCGTGTTTGTAGATGACATTCTGATCTATTCACCCTTGAGGGAGATGTATGAGGAGCATCTGCATGTTGTCTTGCAGCTTCTGAGAGAACATCGCTTGTATGCGAAGTTCGAGAAGTGCGAGTTCTGAATGTCAGAGGTGAGGTTCCTTGGACACGTGGTGTCGAAGGATGGAGTATCAGTAGACTCGTCGAAGAGTAATGTAGTGATGGATTGGCAGCGACTGAAGAACGTCTTTGAGATCCGCTGTTTTCTAGGTTTGGCAGGTTATTATCGGCGGTTCGTCAATGACTTTTCTAGGTTGGCAGCACCTATGATGCGTCTAACGCGGAAGGGAGTTATGTTCGTGTAGAGTGAGTCCTGTGAGTCAGCTTTCTAGGAGCTGAAGTGGAGACTGACTAGTACGCCAGTGTTGATATTTCTAGAGCAAGGTCTGGGGTATACAGTGTATTGCAATGCATCGCATGATGGTTTGGGATGTGTATTGATGCAGGGAGGTAAGATTATAGCCTACGGCTCGCGATAGTTGAAGACATATGAGAAGAACTACCCGACGCATGATCTAGAGTTGGCAGCTGTGGCCTTTGCCTTGAACATATGGCGGCATTATCTGTATGGTGGGCACTTCGAGGTTTTTTCTGATCACAAGAGCTTAAAATACTTGTTTTCGCAGAAAGAGTTGAATCTTCGCCAACGAAGATGGATGGAGTTGTTAGGAGACTACGACTTTGATTTGCAGTAGCACCTGGGGAAAGCAAACGTCGTAGCTGACACACTCAGTAGGAGATCTCATGGCTCGTTAGCTTCTGTGGCTATACGAGAATGGGACATGCTTGGAGAGATTGGGGAGTTTGATA
>JAULJZ010085550.1:0-10199 GCA_032270985.1 Heliamphora pulchella
TCATGAAAATGGTAAATGAATTTTCAGTCTCACTTTCCTAAAATGAAAAAGGAACCAATTAATTAGTATTTTGTTACTAAAAGTAAGAAAAGTAAATATACATGGGACCACTTTGAAGGTCCAAGCACATTCAAAATGCAAAACAAACACTTGTTAGAAATACTGAGCCTTACGAATGATCACAAGTAGATTAGGTTTTCATAAATAATTGAAATGATTCCATTTAGATATAATCACAACGATACAGTGATAATAACAATCAAAGTAATAAGTAATACTTGTTCGGTTGTTTCTCTAGACCTCTGTTGAGAGAAACTTTATTTTTTTACTCGCCAATGTTAAAAACTCAAAGATCATCAAGCAAAATCAAAGAATAATACCAGGCATCATAAGAACTTAATGCAACCAGTTGTCGAGGATCTCCCTTTCTCTCTGTAAATTTTTTTACGTGTTCTCACACATTTAGATTTTTCACGAATTCAAAAACTTTTTTTTTTCAAAGTACTGTGTTTTAATTTTCTCTTTTGCCTCTTTTTCAAAAAAAAAATCAATAATTACAGAACCTTTATCAAGATTGAACCAAAATCACAGGAAGAATTCCAAATCATAACAATAGTTAAAATATCAACAAAAATAGAAGAAAAAACCATCAAAACCCACTTTTAAATCACCAAGATTATTTCAAATCCACCATAAACCAAAGCCAGAGGCGTAAATCCTTCTTCTCTAGCCTATCGAATTCATTTTCTGAATCACATTGACATTGTCCGCAGCAACAAACACGCAAGAAGTTTTGCACAGAAACAGACAATAAATTTGGATGAGTGATGTCAAGATACAACAAGTACTGGGAAAAATTTTGCACATAAACACAAGAAATTTCAGAGATTTTAATTCATGAAGGAGAAGAGAGGGGAAGAGAGGAGTGTTCTTGAAAATAAAAGATATAAATTAGAAATCAAATGGTAAGGTTTTCGTACCCGAATTGATGGAAATCTTTACCCAACAAGTAGTGTTTAACAATGTCGGGTTTATTCTTTGAATTTCGCTACAGTTTGCATTTAGAATTTTCTCGACTACTGCTTGCATCAAGTTCTTATGACGCTGGATATTATTCTTTGAATTTCACTTGATAATTTTTGAATTCTTAACATTGGCGAGTGAAAAATCAAAGTTTCTCTCAACAGAGGTCCAGAAGAACAACCGAACAAGTATTAGTTATTATTTTGATTGTTATTATCACTGCATCCTTGTGTTTATATCCAAATGAAATCACTTCAATTATTTATGAAAACCTGATCCGCTAATAATCATTCATGAGGTTCAGTGTTTCCAACAAGTGTTTGTTCTGCATTTTGAATGTGCCTGGACCTTCAAAGGGACCTTGTACATTTACTTTTCTTACTTTTGGTAACAAAATTTTAATTAATTGGTTCCTTTTTTGTTTTAGGAAAGTGAGACTAAAGGTTCATTTGCCATTTTCATGAATTATTATTTTTGTTGGCCTTCTAGGGTGAGTGTTTGCTTCTTAAGCTTCCAAACCAAATTATAATTAAGGATCTAAATTTGAACAATCAAAATTCAGATGAAGAAAATTTAGAAACAAAATTGATACTAACAACGACTATTAGTATATTTCCCGTGAACCTTTATAAATCAAGTAATGCAGGGTAATTTTTTTTCCCTTTTGTAATCTTGTTACTCTCCCCAGTCCCCAGTTCTTTCTCCCCAGCACCGTCGCCTATCCCACCGTTAACATTCACCATCTCCAGCCAGCGTCTCCTCCGTCCTCCTTTCACTGTCAATGCCGACATTTTTGTTCTGCTACTTTTTTTTTTCCCCATTTCAACTCTTGTTCCATTTTGGTTTAGATGTTTCTTGAATGTCCGAATTCTCCCATAATGCAGAGGGTAATACCTATTGCGATTTGGATGAAACCCTTTCAAGAGAACTCTGTTGCGGCCATGGACGCGTCGACGCTCATCGGTTTCTTTCTCGTCGTCAACTGTGGTGTACAAAGAAACCCTTTCTTCTCACCAGAAGGTACACCTCCAAGCTGCCATGGAAAGAAACCCTTTCTTTTCGATAATCTGTGGAGAAGAACTCGCCTGACATTGTTAAAAACTACTTATTCAAGATTACAATGGGTGAAGATTTCCATCAATTCGGGTACGAAAACCTTACCATTTGATGTCCTAATTTATATCTTTTAGTTTCAAGAACACTTCTTCCCTCCCCTCTCTTCTCCTTCATGAATTAAAATCTCTGAAATTTTTTGTGTTTATGTGCAAAATTTTCCCACTACTTGTTGCATCTCGACCATCACGCATCCAAATTTATTGTCTGTTTATGTGCCAAACTTCTTGCGTGTTTGTTGCTGCCGACAATGTCAATGTGATTCAGAAAACGAATTCGATCGGCTAGAAAAGAAGGGTCTACGCCTCTGGCTTTGGTTTACGGTGGATTTGAAATAATCTTGGTGATTCTAAAGTGGGTTTTGATGGTTTTTTCTTCTTTTTTTGTTGCTATTTTGACTATTGATAAGTATCTGAATTTTTATTGAGATCTGTAGATTGGTTGAATCTTATTGTGAATTTGTTATGTTCTGGAATTCTTTTTGTGATTTTGGTTCAATCTTGATAAAGGTTCTATAATTATTGATTTTTTTTTTGACAAAGAGGGAAAAGAGAAAATTAAAACACAGTACTTAGAAAAAAAAAATAAAGGTTTCGGAGTTCGTGAAAAATCTAAATGCGAGAGAACACTTAAAATAAATTACAGAGAGAAAGGGAGATTCTCGACTACTGTTTGCATCAAGCTCTCATGATGCCTGGTATTATTCTTTGAATTTCGCTTGATGATCTTTGGATTTTTAACATTGACGAGTGGAAAACCAAAGTTTCTCTCAATAGAGGTCCGAAGGAACAACCTAACAAGTATTATTATTTTGATTGTTATTATCACTGCATCCTTGTGTTTATATCCAAATGGAATTACTTTAATTATTTATGAAAACCTGATCAGCTTGTAATCATTCGTGAGGTTCAGTGTTTCTAACAAGTGTTTGTTTTGCATTTTGAATGGGGCCCCTTGTACATTTACTTTTCTTACTTTTGGTAACAAAATTCTAATTAATTGGTTCCTTTTTCATTTTAGGAAAGTGAGACTAAAGATTCATTTACCATTTTCATAAATTATTATTTTTGTTGGGCCTTCTAGGGTGAGTGTTTGCTTCTTAAGCTTCCAAACCAAATTATAATTCAGGACCTAAATTTGAACAATCCAAATTCTGATAAAAAAATTTTAGAAGCAAAACCGATACTAACAACGACTATTAATATATTTTCCGTTAACTTTTATAAATCAGGCAATGCTGGGCATTTTTATTTTTCCTTTTGTAATCCTCTTACTCTCCACAGTCTCTAATTCTTTCTCCCCGGCGCCGGCGCCTATCCCACCGTTAACATTCACCATCTCTAGCCAGCGTCTCCTCCTTCCTCCTTTCACTATCAATGTCGACATTTTTCTTTTGCTACTTTTCCCCGTCCCCATTTCAACCCTTGTTCCATTTTGGTTTAGATGTTTCTTGAATGTCTGAATTCTCCCATAATGCATAGGGTAATGCCTATCGCGATTTGGATGAAACCCTTTTAAGAGAACTCTGTTGCAGCCATGGACGCATCGACGCTCGTCGGTTTCTTCCTCGTCATCAGCCACGGTGTACAAAGAAACCCTTTCTTTTCACCGCAAGGTATACCTCCAAGTTGCCATGGAAAGAAACCCTTTCTTTTCGATAATCTGTGGAGACGAACTTGCCCGACATTGTTGAACACTACTATTTCAAGATTACAATGGGTGAAGATTTCCATCAATTCGGGTACGAAACCTTTCCATTTGATTTCTTAATTTATATCTTTTATTTTCAAGAACACTTCTCTCATCCCCTCTCTTCTCCTTCGTGAATTAACATCTCTAAAATTTCTTGTGTGTTTATTTGCAAAAATTTTCCACTACTTGTTGCATCTCGACCTTCAAGCATCCAAATTTATTGTCGGTTTATGTGCAAAACTTCTTGCGTGTTTGTTGCTGCGGACAACGTCAATGTGATTTAGAAAATGAATTCGGTTGGCTAGAGAAGATGGATCTATGCCTCTGGCTTTGGTTTACGATGGATTTGAAATAATCTTGGTGATTTAGAAGTGGGTTTTGATGGGTTTTCTTTTTTCTATTTTAACAATTGATAAGTATTTGAATTTTTATTGAGATCTACAGGTTGGTTAAATCTTCATATGAATTTGTTATGCTCTAGAATTCATGTTGTGATTTTTGTTCAATCTTGATAAAGGTTCTGTAATTATTGATTTTTTTTTTTTGGCACGTGGTATGAGCACGATGGATTATACTACTTTGGGGAGCCGCTGCTATCACCACCACCATCATCAAGTCTTCAAGCCACCGTGCTATTAGATTTTACATCTTTCGTCTTCTCTCTCCAAACTTTGACCCTATAGCATGCCCGTTTAGGACATACTAATTTTCAGTATTTATGTTTGTTATTTCCTCCCTAAATCAAAACTTGTAAGAATAATAAGTTTCAGTGTAAGGTTTGTGAACTCTCTAAATATACTCGCACTAGTTATATTTCTCGTATGCATAGTGTGTACGGTATGTTTGATCTTATTCACTCTAATATATGGGGGCCCTCCCCCGTTGTTGCCTTATCTGGTCATCGATATTATGTTACCTTTATTGATGATCATTCTTGATGCACTTGGGTCTATCTCTTCAAGAAAAGATCAGATGTGTTATCCCTCTTTATTCTGTTTCTTTAGATGTTCAGAACTCAGTTTATACTGTTGTTCGCCAGATACGATATGATAATGGTGGTGGTGAGTATATCTTTGATGCTTTCACTCCCAACTTACTCAAATGGGTATCTTACAACAACTCACCTGCCCTTATACACCCGAACAAAATAGGGTTGCCGAACGTAAGAACTGCCATATCATGTTAGTCGTTCGTTGTCTTCTTTGTGGCATGCATGTCCCTAAGTCGTATTGGCATATGGCTGTCTTACTGCTGTTTACCTTATTAACCGCACTCTTAGTCGCATTCTCTAGGGTCTGGCTCCTCTTCAGGTACTTCAACCTGATCGACCCCTTTTTTCTATTATGCCTCGAGTATTTGGTTGTACTTGCTTTGTCCAGAATCATTGTCCTACTCATACTAAAATGGATAATAAATCTGTTAAATGTCTTTTTCTTTTTGGAATATTCGTATATGTCCAAAGGCTATCGATGTTATGATCCGGTGTCTCACCACATGTTTCACTTCCTTGATGTCACTTTCTATGAGGATACTCCATTTTATGGTAGTTTGTCCCAGTCATCTATCCCTGGCTCTCTTTTTGGTCCCCCATTGGAGACTTCCTCTGCGAGTGCTTGTTCAATTCCTATTTTTGACTCTCCCTCCGACCCGTTCATCCACCGACCTTCCCCACCCTTGCAAGCTCCCTCCGACCAGTTCATCCCCCGACCTTCCCCTCCCTTGCAGGTATACTCTTGCCACCCTCGCTCTCAGCCTCCGCTACCAGGCATCCTTTCGGATTCAGATTCATGTAATTTCTCCCTTCTTTCATTTCTGCACCTACCCCTACTCGTTAACCGTCTCGTGATCGTAAATCCTCCAGTGTGTCTATGATGGTCTTTCAGCCTCCTATCGCACTTTTCTTGACAAGATTAACTGTGTTCCTATCCCTCGATCCGTGTCCGATGCTCTCCAGAATCCCAAGTGGGCGATCACCATGCAAACAGAGATAGATGCTTTGGAATCTAATCATACCTGGGAGCTTGTACCTTTGCCCTCTGGTAAGAAGACTGAGGGATGCAAGTGGGTCTTTAGTGTCAAGTACTTCGCTGATGGTTTTACGGATCAATATAAGGCTCGTCTTGTGGCCAAAGACTTTACCCAGGTTCCAAGTAAATATTTTGGTGCTACATTTGCTCCAGTGGCTAAGTTGACTACTGTTCGTCTTTTGGTGTCCTTGACAGTTTCTCATTCCTAGTCCCTTCACCAATTGGATGTTAAGAATGCCTTCCTTTATGGTGATTTAGTTGAAACAATCTATATGGATCCTCCTATGAGTTTTCGGACTGAGAAAGAGTATTCTGGAAAGGTATGTCGCCTCCGTAAGTCTCTTTATGGCTTGAAGTAGTCTCCGAAGGCATGGTTTAGTCGTTTCAGCAATGTTATCTTATCTATAGATTTTGTCCAATGTCATTCTGATCATACCTGTTTTATTCGTCAACGTACTGATGGTCGACGTATCATTCTATTAGTATATATTGATGATATTATTCTTACTGGGGATGATACATTAGGTATTACCCAAGTAAAAACAGATCTTGGCAAAGCTTTTGATACAAAGGATTTGAGCCCTCTCAAGTACTTTCTCGATATTGAGGTTGCCCGTTCTCATTGTGGGATATCTCTCTCTCAGCGAAAGTACGTTCTTGATCTCCTTTAGGATACAGGTATGTTAGGGTGTAAACTAGCTTCTACTCCTATGGATCCGAATCTTAAGCTTATAACTGAATCTGGAGAGTTACTTCCGAATCCATCTACGTATCAACGTCTGGTTGGTCGGTTGATTTACTTGACAAGTACGAGACTTGACTTGACTTTTGCAGTTAGTGGAGTCAGTAAATTTATGCATGCTCCTCGCAAGGCTCACATTTATGCAGTTTTTCATATTTTAAGGTATCTGAAGACTTGTCCGGGACTTGGCCTATTTTTCTCAGCTAGTATTCAATCTGGTCTTTCATGTTTTACCGACACTGATTATGCTGGGTCTAAAACTGATCGACGATTCACATCTGGTTTTTGTATTTTTTATGGCCAACATCTCATATCATGGAAAAGTAAGAAGTTGATAGTTGTCTCAAGATCTTCGGCGGAGTCCGAGTATGGAGCAATGGCTTAGGGCACTTGCGAATTCCTTTGGTTACGATCTCTTCTTGCCGAGCTAGGATTTTAGAAAAAAGGATCTTCTCAGTTATTTTGTGACAACAAATTTGCCATTATGCTTGTGTCTGATTCGGTTTTTCATGAACGGACCAAACATATAGAGGTGGATAATCATTTTATTCGAAAAAAAGTTCGAGCAGGCACCCTGTCTCCATCCTTTGTCTCTTCATCTGATCAGACTGCGGATATGTTCACTAAGTCTGTAGGACCATCTTTACTCCGGTCATCAATTGTCAAGCTGGGCTTAATTGATAACTTTGCTCCAGTTTGAGGAGGAGTATTGGAAGATATTTGAAAAATATTTAGGATCACGATTTGATTATGGTTTTATTCTTAGAATCAATATATTAGGAAATTAATATATTACTAAGTATGATTTGATTTGCAAATTATTTTTCTTCCTTCTTTGTAATCCTTCTTTATCAATATAAATAGATTACTCTAACTCTTTGAAGGTAAGCTGAAATTACACAATTCTTTTATTCTTGTAAGGACTCAAGCTACAATCCTTTCATTGTTCATGTAAATCTCACTAAAAGTAAAAAGTAAAAATAAAGTAAACATTGACAATTTTAATTTATCAAAATTCAAAAGGTTATAAATCTTTTTTTAAGATCACTTTAAATAAAAATCGGAACCACGTTTGATTTAATTTCAGGGCGGCTCTATGCCCGATTGGAAATGGTAAACTTAAGTTCACAGGCATACTTGTTGGATAATGTCCAAAACATGAATTGAACACAAATTCCATACTCTTACCCATGTGTTGATTGTTCAACATGAGTACTTGCAAGCATTTAGGAGTCCATATAAAACAGATTGGTTATACCCTGGGTAATCTACCTACCTGCTCTGAGGGTATTCTCGTTTTTCTTCCTCATATTTTTTGGTAAGTTGGAACTTGAAACAATTTTTGTGAGTTTGATTCATATACCCCTTTTTGGGCAGGAATGTGCATGGCTGTTCAAGCTTTTTTACCATCTGAATCACAAGGGTTCATGAGTGTCTTAACTGGGTTAGTTCTTAATGTTTAGTTAATGAGGAGAGCCAACATTATCCTCTTATTTGTCGAACTTTTAAATGTATGCATGATTGGTGACACAGTTGTTTGCTCTTGTTGGATTGTTTGTGAAGTCTCAACCTTTAAAAAATTGAAAAGATTCATGAAATTTACCTTGGTATGATTTTGTAATTGTTACCCAATCTCGTTATGGACTCTGCTACTCAATTTCATCTCCTTCGAACTCAATGCGCATCTACCCTCCACTACATTGTGTGGGATACTTGATATCCAAATGATGCAGCACTTGGTGGTTGAGTCATGCAAATTATCTGCTTTCCTTGATGACCCAGTTATGAAGACGGAAGTATGGTTTGGTGGGATTTGAGGAATCCAGAGGTTCCAGTAACTTTTGTTAGGTTTCATTCAGAGCCAGGTATGTGCCCCTAGCATATGGAATTCATCACACATGGTTAATTTCCCACAAATGTCCTCATAGAGTACAGTTAATTGTGTATTTGCTGTGCAGTTCTAAGTCTGTGTGTTGATGGGTCCTGCAGTGGGGGTATCTCTGGAGCTGCAGATGAAAAAGTTGTTATATTCAGTTTGGATCATTCAATGGTAAATTTGTTACTTGCTGTCACAGTTTCATTAATATGCTAGAACATGTTCATGTTGCACCACAGCATACTCGAATGGGTCAAAATTTTGTCATCAACTTGAATTATAAGTACATCGATATTTGGTGCGATCATATGCTTCCTTCTGAAGAGATCCTTCTGCTGATTGAAGATTACCAATTTGTTGAAGACTTTATGCATTTGAAGGTTACACCTTCATGTTGTGGCCATATGTATGCCATCCTGTCGCAGGCAATAAGGTGTTCTTCTATCGTTTGTGTTTTGCAGTTCTACAAATTAGGATATTGCTTTGCCTTCCTTTGTTTAGGAAATCATTTTGGTAATGTTTTATTGCTTGGAATTGGATCTTAGCAATCTATGCATTTCAGGTCAAAGCAACTTGTTGCTAGTGATGATAAACGTTTGTTGAAACGAGAAAAATTAAAATCCATTTTAAAATTCCATCGCTAGATTTCAAATACTAGTTTCAAGTGGTTCTCAAATTTCACAGTGCAATGTTGTGAACAATTATGAATACTTTACAAGGTAAAACAGTCGCTGCCCGAATCATGGTCCATGCAACATGAGGCATTGCCAATTTAATGGGATTTAGTATGATACTTATGAGATCGATAATATCGATGAAATTGATATTTAAATATTTTTTCTTAGAATTAGTGATTTGACCCCCTAAGAAGGACCACCTTCCAATAACATGTTGCCACCGGAAATAGAACCCCGTATTTCTTCTAGAAGATTTTCTAATTGTTCCAGTGCAACTAGCTAAGGCTGCCCCTCGACCCATAGGTTAGAATTCTAGCTCTTTCAGAAGGGTATCTCAATGATGGCTCCCTCCAGGGGGTCCTTCCTTGCCCTCTCAGTGATGACCCGTAGGTTAGAATTCTAGTCCTTTTCTAGGGTACTGGAATGTCGGGATGATGAGTGGTAAGGAATTCGTAATGGAAGAAGGGATCAATTCATTGAGAAATAAGTGATTCCTTGAATGGTGGAGATTTGGAAAGTCATTCAAAAATTTTAGTTACACCGAACGAAGACAGCCATATCCATTGGTTAGGAAAATTCACTCAGTTTGGGTTTTGAGGTGCTACTAGGACAAGTAAGTTCAAATCAAATTTGCGTTGAGGCAACAAAGGAAAGGGGAAAAAATTCTGTAATTTCATGGAAGATATTTATCTAGATTGAGCTGAATAAAAGAAATTTCATAACCAAACCTGTGTATTCTTTAGAAGTTGTAAACTTATTAAGCAAATGCTTCGTAAGTCCAAGGTGATTGGTACTTAAGAACTTGGTTGAGTTCATTATGATTAGTGTTTTGTTAGAATCTGAAGTGGTTACTTCATGAGTTTCCTCTGGAAGAAGTGTTCATGCAACATATTTAGAAGCTTGGCCATGTGAAGATCGCTGGCTAACAAGAACTTAGGCTTTAGGTTGCTAGTGTTATGGTCTCTTTTGTTGTTATGTAAACTTCATGCTTTAAAATAAGAAGGGGAAAGGGATAGTGTTGTTGTTGTTGTTGTTGGTGGTGGTGGTTG